>SZWC01003928.1:85618-119723 GCA_023375785.1 Penium margaritaceum | reverse complement strand
GTGTTGTGATGATTTGCCTCTTGCTGATGTTGCCCTGCAAATAAAGAAGTTGGGTGAGAGCGAAGGCGCTCTCACTGCTTTTGACCTTAGCGGTTGTGTGCGTGAAACTTCCCTAACCAAAGGAGTGGGCCCATAACCCTTTGTTAGCTACTGAACTAACACCTCTAGCAGAGAAGCCGCGAAACCGAAAAGCTCACAAAGGGTTTTAGGCCTTCTTTCTTTGTTGACATGTGTCATGCACCCCAAACTTAATCAGGCATACACTTCACCTTCTAGAGTACTTACGCCTTAGCATTACATCTCAAGAAGAGCTCAAGTCGTCAATACGCAAGAGAACATCAAGCAAGGGTTGATTGATGAGCATGTAAGACAAGTCCTTTCATAGTTGTCTGTCCATTCCTAGAACTCCAAAGCACATTCCTGGGAAGTGGCCTGAACCAGCCACATCACCTATAGACTTGCACTGTGGGTTTGACACATAAGCATCCTAGTGTCAAGGTGACAGACCAATCATGTAGCGTCCAAGAAGCTACGGACTTTCTTTCTTGGAAGCTTCCATAGCAAACAAGATGTGCATGGAGTTTGATCCTGGCCCCAAACTCATGACCTCTAACTTGCCCAAATCAACAAAATGACCAAGGTAACCACTCACCCACGTTGTGTACTCGCAGGTCATATCTCACATGAGACAGAGCATAGTTGAGTCACATCACAGTGGATCCAGGGGTCATACCCCCACAAGGGGCAGAGCATTCCTGATCTGTCCTAAAACACTGAACAAGGGACAAAAACTAAGTGTTTCTGCCCAAGCCAAGGCGGTAGGCTCTTGTCCTGAGTATCGCCCTCCCTTTGTTGGAGACACACTCATCCGTCAAGCTTGTGGGATCCTTCCCACCATTTCTCCCTCGCCATTCATCTCCCTCTCCTCCCTCTCTCTTGGGTGCACGGCACTCTCAAGCCCAGTGTCCAGCCTTGCCATAGTTATGGCTGTTTCCTTGGCGCTTTGCACCCCTTCCACTGTTGCTAGTGCTGCTGTTTCTCTTGTACCCAGAGAGAGGAGGTATTGCAAAAGGTGCCGCTGCTCCATGAAGCAAAGGCAGCCATGTTTGCTTCACTACTGCTATGACACATGGCTTCATTCTGCACGTACTCCGAGACGATGGTGTAGGAAACTTGATTTTCAGTCTACCCTCTAATCACCGTTATCATGGGGCCCCAACTTTCTGGCAGCGCCATCGGAAAAATCATGGCCTGCATATCGGATTTCAGGTCCCACCCCATGCCGGTGGCTTGTTGCAAGAGCATCTAAAACTTCTGCACAAAGGTGGAGACATCCTCTCCTTCACGAAACCTCATGCTAATGATGTTTTGTAGAATAAAGAGACGGTTGGCAAGTGAGGAGGACTGAAACACCTTGCCGAGCTTGGCGGATGCCGCATCTGCCACTATACAACCACAAATGTGTGAAAGGACTGAGGGTTGTATGGAGGACACAAGAATGGTGAGAGCCTTCTTGTTGAGCTTGACCCATGCCACAAAGTCAGCACCCTCTTCGTTTGGTGCTAGGATAGTTCCGTCAAAATATCCTTGCATATCTCTATCATCCATGATGATCTGAAACTGCCACTTCCATAGCGCAAACCCCTCTCCATCAAAGTTGAGGATGGGCGAATCATTCCCTAGTTCCCGTGTCCTTGCCATCCCTACAACTACAAATTCTACAAGTGCTGCACCTATTGTTGATGCCGATGTACCTGCGTTTGAGGCCGCTGTAGGCTGTTGGTGAGGAGAGGCAACTGCTTCCCCTGTTTACGTTGGCCGTTGCAAGCAGATGTAGGCTGATGTAGGCTGATGTCAGCTCCCAAGATAGAAAGGTGCAGATGTGTTGCATACCCTACTGATCTTGGATTTCGTTTATTTTGAAATTGCTGATTAAGTGTTCCATGATTTTGTTCAGGTTTTTTGCAAAAAGAATATTGTAGGTGGAATCTTAACTTTCGTTGAACGAAAAATGCTGTTCTTTGATTTCGACGACGAACGCGTTCGACCTGGGGCGATGCCAGTGACTGAACAGGTCACCGTTAACCCGGAATTCAAGGGGCCGCCATCACTTCAGTGCTCCTCCTCCGCTCTTCGGATTCCGACGAACCCTGGCCGTAAAATGGATCCGCGACTGGAACTGTAAAGCGCGGTACGGCAGTTTGATTTGAACGTGCAAATGAGCGCGCTGCCGTCCAATGGGAACTCAACGTTAGATCCGTTGGGACACTAAAGGTGGATAAAGTTCCAGCTCGTAACCTTCCACAGTGTCTGCAACTGCCATCTGTCATTTCTCCCACAAACGACCTCACACGATGGAACGCTTCCTCCAGAAGGTGTCGCATGAGGAACGTGCCCGTCGCCTCTTGAATACAGTCCGCCAAGGCCCACCTGCACGTCCGCCTCCGCCACGGAGGCCCGTTGGTCGACCGCGGAAGATTTGTGTCCTCAAGGTAGATGACACCGTCGCACCGCTGGCTGCATGCGCGGGCTTCACGTCCACGTACGACAACGACGTTACAACAATCGCGTCGCCACTCACTTTCCCTGATGGGGTCCCACTGGTCCTGTGCACTCCGGTGAATTCGACAAAGCATGTCGTGGATGACGGCGTTGGCTGCTCTAGCAATCATGAAGCAGCGGGACTTCGCATGCGCATGGAGCAGCAGCGTGCAGCCGAGCAGCAGCGTGCAGCCGAGCAGCAGCGTGCAGCCGAGCAGCAGCGTGCAGCCGAGCAGCAGCATGCTGCCGAGCAGCAGCGTGCAGTTGACAAGGACGTCCCCTCATCCACGCCGACCACCGTCCACCGTCCAACCTACGCTGAGAAGGGAAAGGCGAAAGTGGTAGAGGAGGAGCCGAAACGTGCGCCACCCGTTACCCGCCTACGGAGTGGTGCACTCCGCATTAACGACTCCCCCGTATCCACGATGGGGGATGAAAGCGACAGCAATGTTGTTTCCGTTTCCAGCAGCAGCAGCAGCAGCGCTGGTGACAGTGGCAGCGACACTGTTCATAGCGGCAGCAAACAGGGTACCGACGACAGCACGGACACGGAGTGCATGGCACTCCAGGTTGCGTATGAATCAACATCAACAGACAGCGGCAGCAACAACTCAGTCGCCAGCAGGAGGGGTCCATATTGTGATTGGTTCGGAAGTGGGCACTTCCGAACCATTTACAAGGCCATGAAATCCAAGAAAACCGCGTACGCTGCCGTCAGGCATCTCCAAAAAACCTTCCGTACCCCAGATGGCACCTGCGTCTACGATCACCTCGCGGTGTCGACTGTCGCCGGATGGTTTGAGCCGGGCACCCTCATCCTGAAGCCACAGTACAAGGACGCCGTTGTGGCAAATCTACGGACCACACCAGCTGCTCCACTATCAACGAAAAGGAAGCGGAAGCACGGTTCGGGAGGCAAGAAGGCGTGGCTTGCCAGCCGTCCAGATGTCATCGCCGAGATTAAAAAAGTTTTGACGGATGCCCGTGCGGCGGGGAACGCCCTCAACAGCAAGACCATTCGGAAGGAGGTCCGTGATGTGATTGGTCGTGTCGCGCCTGATGTCCTCATGACCCTTGGATCGCGCACTTTTGGCCGTCCATGGGTCCGTAAACTCGTGCGATGGGAGATGGGATGGTCCTGGCGTTGCGGCACTATAGCGGCACAGAAGCTGCCCGCCGATTGGGAGGAACGCGTCCTCACCTTCCATCAGTGAGCAGCGATCATGGTGTCTCTGTACAAGATCAAACCGTTTTTTGTTCTTAATGCAGATCACATGGGCATTCAACTCATGCCCTCTGCCGACCATACCTACGCACCCATCGGCAGCCAGGACATTGGCATCCTCGGCCTTGAAGACAAGCGCATGGTGACGGCACTCGTCACATGCACAATGACTGGAGAGATGCTCCCTCTCCAGGTCATCTTTGGCGGCAAGTCCAAGCGAAGCCTGCCACATGGCTCTAACGCACGCAAGATGCAGGACGCAGGTGCACAGCTGACGTTCACGCCCAACCACTGGGCGAATGGCAAAACGACACGTGATTGGGTGCGCGGGATTGTAGTTCCTTACTACACCCGCATGTGCGGGGAACTTGGTTTACAGGTTGGCGATGCGGACATGCTCCTAATTTTGGATGCATGGCATCCGCACGCCTGTGCTTCTTTTCAAGAGTGGTTGTCCAACAACTTCCCGTACATCCGCACCTGCTCCATCCCACCTGGCTGTACTTCTAAGGCGCAGCCATGCGACGTTGGGATCATGCGCCCCCTCAAAAACAAAATTGAAGAATTGTATGCTGCATGGGGCACTGAGCGCACACGCAACGGCCTGCCCACAAACACGGGCATGACTATTCTCAAAGAAGATGCCTGCGGCTGGTTCTATTCAGCGTGGGACTACGTACGTTCCGAGGAAATTGTGAAGACTGCATTGTCAAAGGCGATTTTTCCACGTGTGTTTACTCCAGGTTTCCAGCGTGAGGCAGCTCCACTTGCTGGGAAGCTTCTCTTTGCCTCTGACGAGGTAGAGGAGGAGGACATGGTGCTTTAGTGCTGAATCTGCATTGTAATGAATGCTCGTGTGTTTGTTTATGAAGTCAAGCTTACGTCACTAAGTATCGCTTTCGCCAAAATGCTTTCGCTCCTTCGCTCAAAGCCGGAAGTGCCCTGTTCCTTGATTTCGTTCACGAGTGTGTGCCAGACCCATGAGTTAATTTATAGTGGAACCCAGGTCCTGAACGAAAAGTGTACAATATGGCCCCAAAAGATTTATTTAGGTGGTACTTAACTAATTCGTCTAAAAAAAATTCGTTCAACCAAGTAGGCCAAAAAATTAATTATAATCGAAATCCAAGATCAGTAGGGTATCTCCCTCGATGCTTGTCCGATTCCGGTGAAACAACTTCCACCGGATTCAGCAACTTGTCAACTTTCAGGAGAAATCCTCCATTTTAGGATCCGAGTAATCCTCGAGTCGTCAGATCTGCCGGAGCGGAGTTTCCACTTTCTGGCGGCTCGTTGGCGCCTCCCGGCGCCGCACTTGGGCATGCGGAGGGGCAACTTTTCAACAGTCGCCAGCTGCACATAGAACCACTTCCAGTTTATCTTGTTCTCTCCATGGACCATTGTCCATACCATCAGGACGATGTTGTAATTGGCATCAAGGAAATGTCAAATGAGAATGAACCTGTTCGTGGCCGTTCTTGAGGTGGGTGTCATCCACTGAGGATATGCCGTGCATGTTCAAAACCTAAAACAGTGGCTCTAGGTGTAAAGTCCATCTTTGGATACCTCAATAACAACATGCATGTTACAATTGAAATGATTTAGCTGTAAATCAGAAGAGTGCGAGACTTCGGGGCACGTATAGAAAGTAAGCCACAGAAGCAAAAAACTGAATAAAGTAACCTACCTCCTTGTTGTAAACCGGGAAGAGGCTCCATGAGAGAGCATTAGGCACAATGAGGTTTTTTGCACCTTGCTCTTGGCACAGTACATTGTGCTCTTGTCCTCCGCCTTGCCACTTGCCTTCCTCACCACCACGGACAACGTTTTGATATCACCAGTCAGGTTCCAATTTAGGATCGACTCACTTTGCCGCATTCACTGTCTTTGCAGTATTCCCACAGCTGAAATCAAGGACACACTTGTGACCGTCTGTAAACTCAGGTACTACAACAGACTCTCTGTTTGGGATGATGTGTGCACAGAATAGCCACGGACTCCCCTTGTCCTTTAACTGCCCATGATACGTTGTGAAATGGATCTTCTGATTGCACAATCAATAGATTGTCATGCGGTTGGTGATTGTGTAGTGGTTTGCGCCTACACGTGTTTCCGCCATGTTCTTGAAATCCATTCCAAGTGGACATATCGGCTTGGCCTTCTTGCGCTTCTGGGTTCGACCCGATTCCTCATCGTCTTAGGGAACCATAAAGAGGTAACATGGCAAAAGAAGGAATTGAGGGTATGATACAATGAACATAATAGGACAAAGTAAAGTGAAAGACCACCAATTCTACTAGCATTAAAATCTGAAGGCTTCTATCACTTGACCTGGTGAAATCAAGAGCACTTGAGCATGCATCTCATCCTCAAAGTCCTTGTCATATACCAGGGTTTGGGTGGAGGGGTTTTGAGGAAAGAGACCTGGCTCATTGAGCTGTGGGTGTGCAAGACCACGCGGTGGAGAGAACACGGGAGGTTCGGATGTCCTATGCCTTCTCAAACCTGTCCACTGCAATCAGGCAGCCATTTTGTCATAAATGGGTACATTAATGATGAAAAGGATAGGAAATATCCAAGGTATCCATAATCACCGGGATCATCGGCAGAGACGTCATCCTCCATGGCGCTCGGTAGCCTACGGCGTAGTGTGACTAAGGAGCAACAAGAGGAAGGAGACCATGGAAGAAGTCAGAGAGGATTTCTGATGGCGGCGGTCGGTCCATCATCCGTTGACATGACAGGTACATGTCACGAAAAGTTGACAAGCACGACAAGTGTACACGGGGGTGTCTTTGCCGTGAACATGTCAACCAACGTCACGTATAGCCTCGTACATCCACAAGTGAAGCAAGAAGAGGTCACCGCCTCAAATGCCGCGCATGCCAACTGTCATTGTCCAAAGGAAGAAGCCAGGTGTTGATGACAGGATGGTGAATACAATCAACTACGTCCAAAATATAAAAAATGTCACTTATGAGTGTCGGAGAACACGTCTTTGAACTCTGTACACACCTTCCAAAGCCCCTCGGGCACCGCAGAAAACTTACCTTGCGGTTTTGGGGAAAAAGACCTGGCTCATTGAGTGACCATTGCCAATTATGTGTCGAAGGAGTTCAATTGTTCCCATCACAGACTCACACTTAGGGATTTTTGCAAAAAAAATCTCCTTTCATAAAATTTTAAGGACTTTCTTCACATGCTCCTCATGCTCTCCGCCATCCTCCTACACACCAAGATGTCATTGAGGTACACCATCGCAAAGTCATCCAAGTATGACTTGAAGATCTTGTTCATCACCGCCATGAAGGTATCGGCACATCGGTCAACTTGAAAGGCATGCCTAGAAACTCGTTGTGACCATAGCAGATACGGAAGGCCATCTTTTCTCCATCATCTGATGCGATGCGGATATGGTGGTAGCCTGATTGCAGGTCGATGTATCTGAAGAAGCAAGTCAGACGGAGATGATCGAAGAGCTCCTCAGCTCGTAGAAGCGAGTACCGGTTCTTGATGGTCAACTTGTTCAATACCTGATAATCCACGCACATGCGCATCTCCCCGTCTTTTTTTGCACAAATAGGACAGGTGCAGTGTAAGGGGATAAGGATGGGTGGATGCCCTGCTCCATCATCTTGGTCAGTTGCTTCTTGAGCTCCCGAAGCTGCAGGTCGTTCATGCACTACGTTGCACAAACAAGCAGGCCCGTTCCAAGTTTGAGGTTGATGTGAAGATCCATGTCCCACTTCGGTGGCAGACCCCCTGGAGAACAAGTCCTTGAATTGCATATACACCTTCCAAATCCCCTTGGGCACCGCAACAAACTTGTCTTGGGCCCCCGACTGCTCAAGAGTCACCCCATGTGCCACAGCAGCAGCCATGTCCTCTGGTTTGTCAAAATCGTCCTCCAGCCATGTGCTCCTTCTTTCAAACCGCGTGCTTGAGCTACACCAAGTTCAGCATCATGGACGCTGATTCCTCCTTGCAAGGCATCGATTGCTGGGATGCATCATCCTCACAAGCCTCCTCCTCTGCGGCCTCTTTCACGGACCACGTAGACAGGGGATACTCCTTGTCTCATATCTTGAGTGAGACAGTAAGCACCTCCCATTTAACGGCCAGCTTGTATTTGTGGAGGAAGTCACGACTGAGGATCACATCGTAATCCTTCATCGGGCACACCTGATATACAGTCGTTATGTAAATCTCACACACAAAAATGGAGAGGGGTCGAGTCAGGTACCCCACTTCAATCGTGCCGCCCTCTTGATTAGCGGTCCGCTTCTTGCTCAAGAGCGCAAGACCCTGCTTCCGAGAATAATCCATACTCACAAAACTGTGGCTCATGCCACAATCTAGCAGACTCTCCACCTTCCCTTTGACTCCTTCAACTCGCACCGCCAAGAGAATTGCGGACTGCTCCTCCTCATACCCGAATCCCATGCCATGACCTCAGAAACCCCCTTAATTGTCGGAAGGCATTCGGGAAGGCGGTCAAGTGGCGGTTTGGACTGAGAGGATCCAGGAGTAACGCCATCTATTCCCGGATCTCCTCATTTCCAGACTCCTTTGTTGCTTTCTCTACTTCCTTCGTGGCTTGCTTCCCCTTCCCTTACCGCTTATCCTTGTCGTCGCCCTTCTCTGGAATCTGACAATCACACACAATGTGGCCAGGCTTGTCGTAGTTGTAGCATTGCACTATTACAAGACAAAAATCTCCATGGGCATGTTGTTTCTCTCGGCCCGCTTACCCAGACCACGTCTGAAAGAGTTGTGGCTATTGGCATGAGCCAATTGCATGTACGAGTTCTGCTGCTCTGCTGCTGCGATCATTCTTGTCAGGTCGTCGTTGAGGTCGTGCATCACAAGCATAGCACGTGCATCGTTCTTGAGGCCGTTGGTGTAGTGGAAGCAGAGTCCATGAGAGTCAGAGCCACAATTGACGACGATCTTACAAAACCTGTGGATGTAGTCGGTGACACTGCCAGTTTGGTGAAGCCAACGCACCTTGACAGACACGTTGTTCCTCATGTCACCCATAGTGAAGAGCTTGATAAAGGACTCCGTGAATTCCTTCCACGTGGTCGGCTATTTCGCCACTGTTGTAGGTTGGAGTCAATGGGATTGAGGTTTTGGTCGCGGCTGCAATACCAACTTCTGCTCCACTATTGTGTAAATTGGACCACATCACATCGGCCCACCAATCCAACGATGTCCCTCTCAACAAGATCATAGCATAGCCCACGGCGTACCTCGTACCTTGAGGCATCCACGCCAATGGCAACGAAGTACAGTTGAGTTTGAGTATCAAGTGTGGGGAGCTGGCTCATCCTTCTTCGATGGGTTGAACGGCTCCGTCTTGGACGGACTCGGGACACCCACCATAGCTCTAGGTGTAGCGGCAACTACCACTGGTTGTCACTAGATGCTTTGCGAGCTCTTGATTGAGGTACCCTTTTTACTTCTCCAACAAGTTCATCTTGGCCTGCATATTGGCAAACAAACTCTGCAACACCTTGAATTTTGTCACTTTTCCTTGCGCATCTAACGCTGTGGCCATCGGGAACATGCCGGATGAAGTCATCTTGCGACCGGTGTAACTCCTTCCTCAATGGGTCCTCCAGTTAACGCCTTGTCACTGGAGTGCGTGGTTCACCTTGGACATGGATCCACTAAAGAGATGACATGCATGCTGGTCTACGGTGATCAGGAGAGGTTTTTGCGTAGATGCTTGTGCCTTGGAGCCAAGGGTGGCTCTGATACCAAGTGGTAACCGGTGTGGTGAGTTAGCTTCAACTGGACGGTGCAAGCACCAACGGACAGTAATGAAAACCAAACGGAGACCTGTGCACACCTTCTTGTACATGTGGAAGGGTAGGATTGTCTTGGAGGAGCACGGGAACATGTGTGGCAAAGTGGGAGTAAACTGTACTTGTTATTCAAGTGCCAACATACAAGACTAAATGTACACGACGAGACATCCTAGGTGATTTGATGTTGTTGAGCCGTGCATGGCTCTGTCTGGACTAGGGATGAGTGTTGTTGCCCCAGTGCCACATAGCGCATCTTCCCAAGAACTTCAACGCACCAAGAATTGCATCATTCCGTAGAGAAACGGCAGAGATATGGCCGTTTCCGTGAACCACGGCAATCTACCACCGGTAGGACCACTAGTAGCGGTAATGGCCGCCCAAAACACCCTGTCTGGTGATAACACATCGGGGCGCCATTCGCAAGCGCCCTTGGTCCACAATGATCCTTGATTCATTGCCTAACTAGTCTCCAAGGAGCGCTTGGCCTCATTGGGTCTTCCGAGGAATGAGCCTTGGTCCTTGAGGATTAACTTTACATCACCTGTTTTCCCCTCGGCCGGGCCAACCTTTGGCCAAGCATAACTTCTAAAATTCTTGATGGATGAACACTGTACTTGGGTCGATCTTGAACGGTTTTTCCTTTAGGCTCCAGATCCACAGTCAGATTCCACATTCAAGGAAGCCTCAAGCCATGATCAGTGCTGTTGGACCTGTTTGGCTTACAAAATGGGCAGAAGTAGATGACAATAGTGGGCTGTGGCAGTGGGCGATCTTTCTACTGCTACAACTGTGGGACTCCCACTGCTGCATAGAATACCAAGTGCCATTTGACAAGAGCAGGATCGCATGTGGGCTCCACGCAGCTATGCTCAGTTGATGACTTCCGGCACCATGGAGAAGACATGTAGTAGTGACGACAGCAGTCAAGAAACTAACTTCTCCCACCTTGAATTCCAAGAACAACGACCATGACCCTCGTGATTGCACCATCGTAGAACTCCATCATCCACTCATGATTCACATTTAGGGAGGTGTGAGTGTGTTGACACAGCCAAGTGGTCCAATATCAACTTACCATTGCTTTTTATTGCTTGTGATGATTCCTGTGGGAGGTCTCAGTCTGTGCATGATGAGGATGAGTTTGATTCCGACACTGGCTACATGAGTGTGATGCTCTGTCTGTTGTTGTTTGGAGTCCTATGTTGAGCGCCCAACAGAGGCTGAATACTCTATGGCACAGTGCTAGGCGTCGATCACAGGTCGTGAGACGAGTGCTACCTGGATCATGGACTCTGGTGCTACTTATCATATGACCTACTGTTACGCCGACATTGTCATCTGTGGTCCTGTTGATTCTATTTTGTCTTTTTACATAGGATCCGGGTAGACCCTGCCTTTCCAGGGTATTGAGGTAAAGTACTTTGATGGTTTATGTTATCTCTTATTCATCTCCGACTTGCTCTTTGTCCCTACACTCAAGATCAGCTTGCTCTCCATTCATGCCTGTGCCATGATGGGTTTTTTATTGAGCACTCTGTTGATTCTACCATAACTTATGCTATCAAAAACTATGTTTTTGAAATCTGTGTCTCTATTTGTGCCGTGTCACTTGATGTGCTCCTTTTTTCTCCTCTCCTCCGTCCTCCCCTACCGCACGCATGTGTATCGTCGGTGTGCTCTCACCTGAGCAAGAGCGCCTGCTGAATTGCCTCTATGCCATGTGAGCATGGACACAATGCGCGAGCTCATCCCAACACAGCCTACTCTCGGTCTTAATGTACATCCCTTCAAGAAGCCATCCAAGATCGAATGCCTCTTACGCATGTAGGGTAAGAAACACCGCTGCACCTATAGTTTGTCTTTCAGTCCTAGTGCCCATTGGAACTGGTCTCCTCAGACCAGTTGAGTCCCCTTCCACTAGACTCCTTGTCAGAGTGCAATCGGCATGTCCTCACCCTGATCGACGACTTCACCTAGATGCAAGGGGTCTACAGTCTCCACCAGTAGAGTGATGCTATCCAAGATATTTTCTTGTACCTGGTCATGTCTAAACGTCAATCGCATTATACCTTTTAAACGATCTGGTCAAACTGTGGCAGAGTGTTCCTTGGCAAGATGGACATGTTGCTTGTAGAGCTTGGTATCTTTCAGTAGCTCTCCGCCCCCACCACACCCTAGTAGAATGGTGTGTCAGAGAGCTAGACAGGATGATGAAGAATAAAATTCTTGCCAACCAAGTTGAGTGTGGTCCATTAGAGGCATTCGCATTTAAGGGCTTCTCCTACGTGACGTGGATCTTCAATCGCCTCTTGTGCGGTCCTCTATGAGACCAAGTTATACCGTTTGAGCAATGGTTCAACAATTTTGCTGACCTTTGGATTACATGTGTCTTGGACTCCCTGGGTTGTGTTTGGTACACTAATAACCAGCAGGGCTTCAAAAGCCTCCTCGCGGAGTTACATCTGTGCCTTTCTTAGCATTGCCCCTTGGTTGAAGGCCTGGCACTTCTAAGATCTTGCTTATCACCACGTTGTAGACTCCCAAGATGCCCTCATTCTTTCTGGTCTCTGACCATACTCCCACCTGTGTGGATTATTGGCGGATGGGGGATTATAGGCAGTGGATGTGTCCGTCCGGACCTCATCACCTGTTGTTCAGTCATTGGTTGATGACATTCCTGCCATAGTAACAATGGACCCTGATGTCTGGAAGTAGAACACAATGAATGTGTTTGAATGAATGAATGTTAATTGACAAGGGCTTCCTCTAGCCTAAGTAGGTAAATGTCAAAGGAAGCCAAGGTGGTGGTGTGAGGTGAGGTGATGAAATGGTTGGGAGGTGAGGTGTTGGGAAGGTGTGGTGTTGAAGTGAGGTGAGGTAGTGAAATGGTGGGAAGGTGAGGTGGTGGAGTGAGGTGAGGTGGTCAGATGGTGGGAAGGTGAGGTGGTGGGAAGGTGNGGGAGAATGCATGGGCTAGGTTAGGGGGAAATGGCTGAGGTAGCCCAGGGAGGGGCAAATAGGCGTGGTAGCCCAGGGAGGGGCAGAGTGGTGAGATGGGGTGTGGAGTAATGCTTATGGGGGGATTTGAACCTGTGAGGTGGGGAGCAGGAATCAACGTGAGAAGCAAGAAGCTCAGGGTTCAGTAACACCTGAAGCCTGGCCTATCCCAGGGGTCAGAACAGTGCCTGATCCTTGAATGATCACTACGTCTATGCCTACATCTATGCCTGCACCTTTCTCTGTTTCTAGACCTATGGCCTCCCCTATGCATGTCCTTATGTCTCTGGTGGCTTGATCCTCTTCACTCTCAGTCCCCCCCGCTTGCGACCATGCAACTACTATCTCATTTCTGCGCTCTGCACTCCTGCCACCCTCTTAAGCTGGCTCCCCTCCTACTCCCAAATTCAAGATGAGTACCTCCTTCACCCGTGAGCCCACTGGTCGTCTCTGAGCATTGTCCTCTAAGGCTCAGATGCCAGCTGTCTCTGTGAACAGATTCCCTACCAGAACGAACCATTGAGGGCGGTGATCCTGGCATAAATGCTCTTGGGCTTACTGTATAGGTGAACTGCACTCAGGTACACCCATCGTGCCCAACTGGCCATGAGCTGGTCTCACATGATTTCTCTGTCGTGCAATGCTGCGACCAATCTTGTCATGGTCTGGCCCACTCCAGACGCATGTGCCCTGGTCATCCAAAGCTCTCCCTTGAGGAAGTTGGATCCGAGTACGTTGAAGGAAGCGCCATTGGCAGAGGGCACAAAACTTTGGCATGTATCTGTGAGGATGAAATCTGAGCCATCCAAGAGCACAATGTCTAGGAGGTTGTTGATCGTCTGCCGGAGCGGAAGGCCGTACAGTCCAAGTGGCTCATTAACAAGAAGGTGAAGCCACATGGCTTACTGGATTGCTACAAGGCTCGCTCCACCACCAATGGATGCTTGTGAGGTGAGGGTGTTGAATTTACATACACCTTTGCACCTGTTGGCTGCATGAATACAACTTGTTCTCTGTGTGGCATGATAGCTTAGCATGACTATGACCTAAACCACATGGATGTAAACAATACATTCGTCCATGATACTCTAATGAAGGAGATCTATATTGTGCTGCCATCAGGATTAAAGGCCGGTCACAAGTTCTGGCTCTTGCGCAAGGCCTTGTACCATCTTAAGCAGTCACCACACTATTAGAACAAGGAGATCACAAGCACATTGACTCACGTATGTTATGTGTGGAGTGACATTGACAGCTGAGCACGTCATGACCATCCCAGTGTATTTTGATGACCTCTTTCATGTCTCTCCTCTAATGGAGGTCATGAAGGAGGCCAAGGTATCCCTCTATGCTGCATACAGGACAAATGATCTTGAACTTGCAACTGTATTCCTGAAAATGGAGATCATGCGTGACCGCTGGTGGTAGAAACTCTTGCTGTACCAGACGCACTACACACAAGTTGTGGGGGAGCAATTTGTCGATCTCCTGGATGCACTTCTTAGAGGCTCCATCCCCATCACACTGGACGGGCAAGATGCCCTTGACAGCTCAATTTGGGGACACAGTGAACTTGATCCTATGGTTGTGCCTCATTTTCTCTCTCATGCACTTGGCCACGACCATTCAGCTTGACATTGCCTTTGTCATCAACATCCTCATGTAATTCTCACACTGTACACAGGAAAGAGCTGCGTATATGGATGTGTAACTGGTGCAATACGTGGTCTTCAAAATGCACCTCTTGACCTGTTTATGTTAGTTGTGCTCAGAGGTAGTTGACAGCTACATTGACAACAATTGGGCCTGGAGTCCTGATGGACGGAAAATGATGGCACTGTTGCATTGTGGTACAATTACAAGTAGGACAGCTTTGTGTGAAGCTCATTGGAGGGAGATTACCTGCACATGGGGCTAGGGTTGTGGAGGCGGTGTCGTTGTAATGCTATTTCGTGACTTGTATCAGTCAGTTCTGGCCATTGTTCTGCATTGTAATAAGTGGAATGCTCTTTCCATCACTGAGAACTCTGGCTTGTTTCATGCATGCTTAACGCACATTGCTATCAAGCACCACTTTCTGTGTGACTTTGTGGAGACATATGTGGTACTTGTCATGTGGGTCGATGTGGACCTATAGCCGGCTGACTTTCTGACCAAGGGATTGCACCGCAAAAGGTTTGGAGTGGCCATTCATTTCTTGGACTGGGAGGCCAAGATTGGAGTGTTGGGCATCTCGTTGCGCACTCCTGTCAGTTCTGCACGTGAATGCATGTGCGTACCATTGGTTCACAAGGGAGTGTTGTGATGTGATCAGTTCTTGTATGTGAGTATAACTGGCTTCGACCAGCCATTCTTGGGTATGTCCATGCCCATCAAGATCCGTACTACGGACCCACCTGGCACTGGGGCGCCTTTGCCTGGTCATCAACACATCCGTAGTTGCAGGAAAGCTGCTGCGGTGTGCAGAAGAAATGCAGGGTTTTCTTGGTGAACTACGTAGGGCCCAAATTTTTTTCTCTTTAGTACTGTTTTTCCACAGCTCCATTCCATACTAGAGCTCCATGGAGATTTTACATCCACACAATAAGAAGGTGCTATATTTGGCTGTGTGTACATAGAGCTATGGCCAAAACAGTGGATTTGGACCGGTTACGGGCAAACTGACCCGCTGTGGCACACAACCTCAATGGTACCCACGACAGCTATTTATGTTGTGTACTTGTCAAAAACCATCTCTGTCTGGAAGATTATGAGATTATGCGCGTGTCCCCTAGCCAGGCCATTGTTGTTCTTGCACCCGCATCGCATGCTAGTGCATATGATGACTAGGGTCGTGTTTCCATGCTAGCGATAACAACATGATAAAGCTTCCAAGTAAGTTTTCACATCGGCCATGGTTCTTAAACATAATTACTTGACATGTTGGCCTGTGCATTTGGAATTTGATCCACTCAGAGTTTAAGGATTCGTGCTCTTCACCCTCATCCCCTCCTATTACACTGAGCAAAAGGTAGATGTTGAACAGGTAGAAGTTATGGGGAAGAAGGGAATGCAGATGGTTAGGACACTTGAGTAATTTACAATTAGCAAGAAATGTACTCCGATGATGACTATCAGAACTATTGAGCACATACATACAATATCAGAAACAAGAACAGGTCGTACTCGGGACTTAGTGTGCTCGAGTCAAGAAACACTTGTGATGCTGCGTCATGAATGGCTACTTTGAGAAACTGCACCAAGAAGTTGAGGGATGTGCAGAGTGTCGAAGAGTGTTCTCAGAGAAGCATAGCAGTATCAAGAGATTGACCGAACAATATTGCAAGGTCAATACAGTTTGTGATGGCTCTGTCGACCCTTCTAGAATTTGGTCAAACCTGTCAAAATCTTCTGAATCAGAGCACCAGAGGTGGGGGAAGCTGGCCACGATTCCCTCGTCCAGACGACTTAAACACTCGAGGTTGTCGTCTGGTGGGCCATCAATGTAAGGAAAAAAGTACCCATGTTTTTCCTTCATAGCCACAATGTCCCAGCGTGTTGCGAGACGTAACGGGATTCTGCCTAAAGTAGCCATACATTCATTGATCATCTTTTTGTAGGTTGTCATAGGGCTCCCAGCTGTTGTGCGCCAAAGCCTTGCCACTTGACAAGATACCCTAGTGCCAGACGAATTTATGGTTTTAAACATTTTATGGGTTGCACACTTTATTCGTGGGTTTTTTTCTTTTTGGGTTCGCACACAAAAACAACGAAATTAGGCAAACCAGTGCACATGAATTCATTGTCACTTTGGTGTTTTTGTAGGCATGGTGCAGGTCCTCCTTCGGTTTTTTACCGACTTCGGTCGTTTGAACGGGTAAGTCACTCGACCAACGTTTGTGCGTGAACGTTGGGTGCAGGACCCACAAAAACACCTCTCGCCACTTTGCAACGAAATCATGGAACACGTCGTCTTGAACTGGGTTCTAAGGAGAAAACATCGATTACCACTATTACATGATCTACCCTAACAGAATGCTGAGGTTAACCCGGAAACGAGTTATCCAATCACACAAATATTAGCACAAAACTTTTACAATGCGCACACAAACAATTGAATTTGAACAAGAAATTAATCATTTACCAACGAATTCATCTGGCACTAGGGTAATCCATGAATTTAACTCTTTTTCAGTGTCCAATGATGTCTTTAACTTCATACTCCATGCCCTCGTTTGCTTCCACAGGTGGTGGCCGAGGCACATATCTGCTAGGGGAGTGCTTGATTGCATCCCAATTGAGAAAAAGTCGGCTGATGTGGAACACAGTGGTGGAATTCAATCTATCAGGTAGGCGGATCTTGGCGATGATAGCTGCCCGCATCTCCTTGATGAAAAATGGCCCCAACCACTTAGGTTTGAGTTTTCTGCACTCCTTTCCTCAAAGCTTGACATTTACTGAATTGAGTGGGAAAAATTTGCCAACGTGGATTTTGATGTCTGTCCCATGTTTGTCGGCGGCTCTCTCCCAATTAGCAAAGCAGATGTGAAGACAGAGTGGCCCAAGGTAAGGCATGAATGGGACAAAATCTGCCCGACACCTCCCAGGGGCCCACATGTTATGTACTGGGTCCTGGGTTTGCAGGTACCACATCCCCATCCTGTATAATTTCCTCGCCACTAGCAGCCATGGGTGCATCCGGACAAACTGTGGTGTACCATGACTACCAATTATTTCCTGTTTGATTCTTGTAGTGGATTCTGATGGAATTCTTTGACGACTAGGTCAATACCGTGGTACTTGAGGGTCTTAAACCGTCAAGCTATTCCTTCCGACCACCCACAACCCAGGGACCCCTGCTCGGGCCACATGGCAGCAGCCTCATGCTACAATCCCTCACTGAATTGAACCCTGCCGCTCTGATACCAAGGTTATGGATTCAGACGGAATCCTTGGCCGGATCGGCCAAAACTTTGGTGCTTGAGGGTCTCTGACCCTCAAGCCATCCTGTCCGTCCACCCAAAGGCCAGGGACCTGCTCGAGACGCGTGGCGCCGGCTGCATGCTAAATTTATTAATGCTGAGCTTCCCCATCCACTATTTCTAACAGAAAGATTCCACACCTAACATGTCAAAAGGGAGGGGGGGGAGGGGGCATACCATGACTATTACTACATGTGAGATAGTACAGTACGTTCATAACGTAGTCCAATGTAGAACTTCACAAGGGTTTCCAAATGATTCATGAAGAATCATGAGATGTCGATAGTACATTGGCATGTACATGTATTAATTTACGAAAGAAAACATATGAAGTGATTGAGGTGTTCTCCTCATGCTTATTCACCCTTTATGCCAGGTTTTACATAAGAAATTATCTCTGAATAAATACACCACTGTTTTTTATGCCACTGGTGCAGAGAATGACAACTACAAGGTCTAGGTAAATAGTTATCCTGTGGAGAGCCACTGGGAATTTGATGACATGGTCAATACTTCCAGAGAGAACAATATTGGGATAGCCGGCCAGTGGAAAGGAGTGAGCATCATCCATGGAGTTATGCACAGGGCAAGACACAATTCTTCTTTAGAACAAGCCATTGACTGCATCGTTCTATGGGCTTGCTGAGAAAGGTCAGGATGTTTGCCAACACGACTCTACTAATTTTGGGCACTTCCAATATCCATATCAAGCTGGCATAGCGGAACGCCGCAAGACTGTTAGAACGTTTAGAAAAATGGCAAGGGGTGTGTTGCATGACCTCTCAGACTTCTTAAGGGAAAAAAAATGATTCACTAGTGCTTTTGGATGACGGTTTGCATTGAGCAAGTGACAGTTGAAGTAGGAGACAAAGCAGAGATTGTTGATTTACAAGATACCAAGAAGACATGTACAGAGTTTGAGATGTTTTGCAAGTTTTTTGAGGAAGGACACATGGGATATAATGTAGAAATCTTACTGTGTGGTCCCATGCACAAAGATATTGAGCATGGGAAAGTATTTACAAAACCTGAAAGAATAAATTTTCACAAGACCTTTGAGGAGGAAATAGTCACATAGACAATATTACTTTCAGATCTCTGATGTGATAGGAGTTTTGCACTTGCCTGACGGGATGGGGATGGTGATGCCAGAAGGTAACGTGCCCTTTTTCATAGAGCTGATTTTTCTGTCTTCCATGCATGAATGGGTGCAATTTTCAATTTGGGAAGGAAAACAAAACAGCAGAGGCCAGCAATTTTTCAAGTTAAAACTTAAGAAGTGAATTGTCTGATTAGTAGCTCCATTGGCAGATTGATGATCACCAAAATGTAGGCTGTGGGTTTGAGAACCTCCTGGCCGACCACATGGTGGTAGATTCTCATGGTGATAAGTGTGAATAAAACATTAGATCGTGTGATTTGGTTCTTGGCAGAACCCTATTGACTTGTGGAATTTGGGGAAATGACCGTTTTCATGACATTCAGTGATGTGTATGGTCATTTGTCCTGTTAGAAGTAACTTCTATGTTGGGTGCCCTGTTGTCGCAAACCCAGCAAGGGCAAAGGTTGTGGGAATTTTCTGATCAAGCTCATCTGGAGCTGCACACGTTGATTTTTTGAAGCTGTCGAGAAACCATGCAATTTACCTTCATTGTCAAGTACTACAATTACTACCTGGCAATGACCATGTTTTCAGTGGACTATGGTACATTCTAGATGATCAATCATGATGCGTCAGGTATTCAATTAAATCCAGACACTGTAAACATAGCAATAATTTCCAAGTCTGGTTCACTGCAGACATTCATTTTTTTTTAAATGAAAAGGTTACTCAATGCAAAAATGATCCAGGTAGCTTGTTGACTACCCAATGCTGCACATGTGTTGGGAGTGTGTGCATCCAACCAATGATGTCACACACCGGACACAAGATGCTCCCTCATCAACCTAGTGGAACATGGTAGACATGATTGGCTACCAATACATCAACTTCAAAGCCAGAAATAATATCATACAGCAAATGAGTTTGACAGGTCACCAAGGCAGGAAAAGACGAATTTGACACTTGTGAACGATTGGCTACCAGTACATCAACTTCAAAGACAGAAGGAACATCATACAACACATGGTCGCAAAGGGATTCATCACTTACACTTTCGGAAACTTCGTCAAGGTTATCTTTTTCTGCCTTGGTGAGCTCCTCGTCTATGGAAGAACCACACGGCTCTAGTTCTGGATCGCACGGGTCTGGTTCACCCACCCTGCCTACGTCAGATAACGGGATATGTCTAGCTGTGTTTGCACAGTCCATGGCAAGATGTTCTGCTCCTTCTGTAGGGTGTGGGACAACGGGATTAGGGTAACGCCTTCTTGTGTGGCCCTTGCCCCCACGCTTGATGAATTCATCGTGATACACCACCGCACTCCTAGATCGTCCACATCCAGGTTGTGGTCCTGTTTGCCCCCCGTTCCATGCTGGCAGCCACGATGTTGATTTCATTGTGCAATGGGATTGAGTTGCTGTATGTGGGATGCTAGTTCATTGAAATCTGTTTAGGGTTGACCACAGATTCGGGGTTGTACCCAAGTTCCTTCATTATAATTCATGCATGCTGGCAGTGCTTCCCGTACTCCTTCCACCGCCCCCACTTGAATTTCCACTATTACAGATCTACCTGGTTTCTGATGTTGCTAGGGCCCTGTGGAGTTGTAAATTGGGGACAAATTTGTGACAGTGTAGGCATGCGCAACCACAGTGCTATGTGTTAGGTGTTTGTCTTGGGCTGGGGTGAAATTACCCCAACACTCCATGAGGGTTGCAATTATGTGCCATGGAAATGTGTGTAATAATGTACATCAGCATGAAACAGCAAAATGGAGATATCTTCCGCAGTGAGATGAGACGCATGTTTAGGGATTCTGACATGTTGGGTATGTTTTTCACCCTATGTCCCAGAGGGCACATGTAGCATCTCCATGCCTATGCTGCCTCCTTTAGGCTTCAGGATGAGATAATCTACTGCATGCGTGCACACATGTGTTTGACAACATTGTGTTAGGAGTCATGAGTCAGTGTGTCAGCGCACTTCCAGGTCTAGTAGGCTGCCTTCTTCCAACACTTCACATGCACATTCTCTCTGATATGTCACACAGGGTATAAGTGCATGGCACCCAGAAAACGATGTTCCACCACAATGATGAGACTGGCCTCCTTGTTAGAGATGATTACAGACCCTACGTTCAATGCAGTTTAATCTGCAATTTCCAGGTTCTTGTAGAAGAACTTCCATGCTTCTTCATATTTTTCTCTGGAACCAGCACCCATGCTATTGGAGTAGCGTGGTCATTGGAATAAAATTCCAGGCAAAGAGTATGACTCACTTGCGGCCTTTCTTTAGAAAAATCCCATCCATGGCGATCACACAAAGTGAAAAGGTTCAAATAAAATGTAGTGCACAGACGCAACAGAAGCCCACTTGAATTTCACTTATCCTTTTCCACCAGCGCATGAGTGGCGAGGTCCACATGGGAACAGAAAGCCAGTTTGTTAGCCTTCACAAACGACACTCTTCACAAACCTCGGATATGCAGAATGACAACATGGTTTAGGTCCCCTGCTTCTGGCATGTGATGGTCAACAGCGCCAACGACCTCGGGCGCTACATGGTGGTGTTGGTGTCTCAGATTTCTGCATGCTCCTTAATGACATCAAAGAGGAATAAGTGGATGTAACAGAATTTCACTGCAGAATGTCAGAAATAATGTGAGCAATCCATTTTATGGACCTCGTAAGGTACCTTTGTCCAAATGTATGTACACATAAGTGGCTGGTGATGAACCTATTAATCTCAATGTGTTGTAGCTTCAAGGTAATGGCCACATGTAAACTACAAGAACAGCCCTTCATCCTTGCCTCAACATACCTGGCATGCAACCATGCTGGATCATTCTGGACCCAGTTGAAACCAAAACAATGAGCCATAGTACAGTCCTCGACCATGTCACAACAGGACACCATGTTTTGGAATGTCTTCGCTTCAAAGGTGCCATGTTTTGGAGCCTTCCTCTTGCATTCTGTACAATCCAAACCTTCATCAGAGGTACCTGGAAAAGATTGAAGAAAGAGAAGAACCATGGACAGACCTCCAGGCACCATATTCAAGTGGAAAACAACACAAGTACAAGAGGGGTATGGGTGCAGAAAAACACAATGACGAGGAGGCTCATGGACTTCCGAGGAGGGAGGCTCTGTCCAGTAAAGAACACACACCTCCTCAGCATGTACATCTCAGCGTCATTCCATGTCTTCAATGCCATGGCCACAAATAAGCTAGTAAGAAAATCATCATGACCTGATCCAAGACAAAAGAAAAAAAGATGTACCAGGGACGGTTAATGCTGACCACCTTGAACGGCACAATGAACAGGTATGGGTGGAGGGTGGGACTGAGGACCAGGTGGCGGTCGGGCTAGTCTGCAAGAGCTCTGGCCTCCGCCACACAGGCATGGGCCCATGTGTGGGCTGCCATAGCAGCAAAATCTCGGTGTATTGAAATTTCTAATACGTATACACATTCCTTGAAATGTGCATTTACCTCTTCCATGTAAGATGAGGGTCATCACCATCATGTAGAGAATCCTATCCTAAGTGAACACGTCGTGGTACGCTGGCTTGCCTACCTGAGTGAGGAAACTGCTTGGGATGGGGGAGATCCTAGAAACATTGGACCACACTGTTGAGATGAGGCCGCTACACCAGCTGGTTACAACAATCTAGCAGCCTAGCATGCCGCCTCACGGGAAGGCATGTCCAAGTGAGTGTGTCATGGTTACATGACACCCCATGTCCAAGTGAGAAACAAGATGCAAGATTGATTTTCTGCCCCTTAGCATTTTATGATTTTTGCGAAAGGAAACTATTTGACTCAACAGTGCATGTGTAGCAGGAGGGCCGGTTTGGCCCTCCCTCCTTGCTGAAGCGAGGGGTAGTTGTGCACCACCCCTCGCGTCAACGAGTGCTGGCCGACGGCCAGCGCTTTCCTGGCTGCCGGCCGGCTGGACGGCTGGCGGCCAGCCAAGTGACCAGCCGGCCACCAGCCGGCCAGCCGCAAGCCGCCGATCGTGGCCTCAGCCCGATCGGCGGCTGAGGGGCCGCGAGGGCCTCGAGGGCGATGCCTTGTGGCCTCATGCCCTCATCCCCGCTCACCCTCCTTGCAACCAAGTAAGCAAGGACGAGAGATGGGGAGCAAGGGTGAGAGCGAGGAGCGAGATGCGCACCAGAAAAGTCAGTACGAAATTGCCGACCGTGCCTTGCACACGACGATTTCGCACCGACGCGTGAAAAATGAAACTCAAGTTTTGAGTTCGTAGTTTGTCTTTAAAAACTCGTAGTTAGTTTAGGACGAACTACGAGTTTCGACACTGGAAAACTCATGCAAACTCACGAGGGTGATACCTTGAAGATTTTTTACGGTGCTCCAACGCCGTCGGCTCAAGGGAGACGTCATCAAAGAATGCAAGAGGCATCAAGGAATATGAAGAGGATGCCAAGGAAGATAAGAAGACAAGAGGGAGACAAGGAGTGGGAGAGGAATTGTTAGAGTTCCTCTCCCACTCTTTGCCCTTATATTGTGAGCGGCACTCACATTTCTCGCCATTCCCTTGTGTTCTAATAATCTGTTTTGCTAGATGCTAGTCACCACCAACTTTCATGAGTCACAGCTTAGGAAGAATAGTTTTTAAATGCACATGCTTGTGCCAAACTTGGCGGCCTAGAAAATATTGTTTTTCTACCACGTGCTTGTGCGGGCCGTGGCGGCCTTGGAAAAGAGAAATTAATTTTATGATTGCCTCACCGATCCTGAGAGCAAGGAGACTTTGGGAGGTGACACCTCCTTGAAGTTGTGAGGTGACCCTCACAACGGTCTTCGTGTGCTAGTCGCACGGGTGACAGAATGGCAACTACCGGACCGTCCAAGTCAAACAAGGGCAAGGTGGTGACGGCCTCACCACACGCCCTCGGCGGACTCCAAGTCTTGGGAGCCGCCGTCGCGAGTATGGTTTCCAAACCAAAGGCAACCTTGCCGTTGAAGGCAACCGGCGCCAACCTTGGCGACACTGAGAAGCATGCAGAAGCCGGAAAAGTGCTCGACAAGCACGTCGACGTACACGTGGACGACCCCCACACGATGGACAATGCGCTCAAAGAGGACAATCCGGGCATGGACCCCAACAAAGAGCACGACAACGAAGATGGCGAAGGTGACAAGGATTGCGATCATCACCATCATCTTACGACAATCTCGAGCCGATCGCTGGAGAAGGCCAAGATGCTTACCGGATTGCGTGAAGCTGTCGACAGCAGCGAGGCTGCCGAGAGTAGCAAAGGCGCCAAAAGCAGTCATGCAGAAGTTCCCGCGAGAATAGGCCAGATGACATTACCGCGAAGGCAATTTGTGATGACCGCCAAAGGCTTGCTGAGTTGGCTACCAAGGCAGAGGGCCGAATCAAGATCACCACTAACGGTGGAGGTGCGGCACCGCCCGGAGGAGTGGGGGCGGACCTCCCTTCCTACGAAGTGGCCGCAATGGGGGAGACCAACGCCCACTCAAGCGTCGTCACTAACAAGAGCCTCCTCCAAAAGGTGGGACTTCTTAGAGGCGTGTACGTGAATCGTACCCTCTTGCAGTGGGTAAAGGTGCACGGAAAACGCGAGGCCCTGGAGGCTATTGCCAATGCTTTGACAACATTAGAGGTGAAGTTCGCATTCGCCAACGTACTGGCCCACATCGGATAGAGCATCATGGACCTCAACCGTGATCGCCAGCTACAGCGCCTGGCCGCAAATGAGGCAATCCACCGATGTGACGACCTTGACAAGACGTTGCAAAGCGTGAACCAGGTGTGGATGCAGTAGCAATCATAGCGCGCCGCAGGTGGTGATGCCACCGCCGGTAGCAGTGACGACTTGCCTACCTTGACGACTTCGGGACCGGTGATGAACACGCCCTTCTTCCATAGTGAAGAGATCTTCTGAAAGTACGTGAAGCTAACTGACTGGCTTAATTGCATGTAGCATGTTCTACGTATCCACAAGGCTCCAATCAGTCATTGGGGTGACCTCGCCAAGACACGACTTGAAGACAAGCTCTTCAAGAATGTGGTCAAGAAGTTGGGTGCGAAGCAACCACATCTCGAGTTGCAGTCCATACCATGGGAGGCAATCTGTGCAATCATGCACAAGAAGTCCACATAGCATGAGGAGGCGCACTGTGCCTTCCACAAGATCAAGGACTTCAGGTAGCTAGGTAGCTCGCTTGAAGGTTACTTGAGCAAGTTCACCGCACTCATGGAGGACGTTAAAAGGTTCATCGAGGGCGATGGGACTCACACCTTCAAGTACACGGAGTGCTTGCATGATGGTCTTGCCAACAAGAAGCTGAAGGACAAGATCAATACAACGGCAACTAGCCAGGCTTGGACAAGCTCGAGGGCGTTGCAGGACTACATGAGTAAAGTTTCTTTGGTGAATTCAAAGCACTACTCGGGCGCACGGCCAAACGCTCATGCACGGCAAGGCCGCGACATGCGCATGGACACTACGGGGGCTGGGGGGGGGCAGCCGGGTAGTAGGGCGGGGCCAAGGACAAGCAGCCTACAAACCCTCCAGCCAAGAAGACTGGCACGCACAAGACCTCAAACCACAAGTGCAACCGCAACATTGACGAGCTGCAGGCGGCGCGTGAGCGTCGCAACAAAGAATTTGCAACAGCCTCTGCCACAACTGTATGCAGCCTGGTCATTTTAGGGCTCAGTGCCTTGAGGCTGCCGAGGGTGGACAAGAGGTCACGGTGTTAGCCGCAACATCAGCACCTCGTGGGGAAGGTGCAACAGGAGGCCACAGACAGAGCCGTGGACAGGGTCACGGTCGCGGTAATGGGCCAGGCTGTGGTAACGGAAAGGGCCATGGGGCGGGTTTTCACACCCTTCAGTGACGTTAGTGGGGACCACTTAGGGATACAACTGGATCACGAGTGTGGGTTTATGCTTTTCGACGAGGATGTCAAAGAGTTTGAGTTTTTGGCGAATTCAAACTTCTGTGTTGTTTTCTCCCCTCTTGTTGAACATCATTCGACACTTGCTGACCGTCAGCCCACTAAACCTTGTATCTTCGGACAATATGTGTGATCTGACATGCTTAGCGATGGCGACACAAACCACTATGCAAGAGTTTTGTAATACAGTGATCAAAGCAACACCCTCAAAGTGGTGAGTTCAATCACCTTCGTTGTACCTTTGGTTAACGACCCAGTCAAATATACAGACCGGAAGGTGGTAGCCAAATTTACACGTACCTGCAAGATGTGGACTTGAGAAGGCGAATCATAGGAGCTGCGGCGTTCGTTGTATATATTTTGTGTGTATCACAAACTCGGCTTGCCGTCGTTGAGCTTGTTCACTTGGAAGATTGGAGGCAACATGAAAATGCAGTTCAAAGGACACCTAGTTGGTGCTCCCGTACATGTACCAGCTGACATTGGAGGAGATGACTCCTTTATTTGCCTTGGCTTTACCCGATAGGTTGGCTTGAAGTACAAGCCATCGAATGGCACAGTTATCATTGGTGACAACCGTATGGTACCAGTGATCAGTACCTGTAAAGGTGAATTTTGTATTCAAGGGTAAACAAAGAGCGCCAGGTTGAAGATACTCAACATTCTTGACACATTTGACGTGGTGCTAGACAATCCCTGGCTCCGTAAAAATAAGGCTCTAATGTGCTTTGAATCAAATTGTTTGATCCTCTGAAGGAAGAGTGTCACTTTACGATGATTCCAAGTACGGCATTGTCACCAACCCGATTTAAGGTCCATGCTAGCGTGTCTACGATGTAGGTCAAGAGACGTATTTGACAAGGTTGTCGATATTTCTTGGCTCACTTGTAGAAAGCAGAGAACAACGTGAAGGAAGGCATGCTGTAAGAGATCAAATCTCTATTGACAGAGTTCTCGGATGTATTCCAAGACCCACCGGCTGGGCTTCCACGAGAACAATATCATCTATGACCAGAGACGGCTCCTCCATTCAGACCCATGTACCGCCTTAATCCGGCAGAGAGGCCCGAGGCCGAATGCCAAATCAAAGAGTACCTTACAAAGGGGTGGATTGAGCCAAGTAGCTCGCCGTACGGTGCATCGATCCTTTTCATGAACAAAAAGGACAGTGGTTTACACATGTGTGTGGACTACAGGGCACTGAACAAGCCGACGATGAAAATCGATTCCCCTTACAATGGATCAAGGATCTGTTTGACCAAATCCAACGGGAAAATTCTTTTCCTTGGATTTTTCTCAAGGGTACCATAGAATCCGCATTACGGAAGATGATGTCCCCAGAATCGCATTCCAAACGCACATTGGACACTATCAGTTCTGAGTTTTATACTCTGGGCTAACGAATACCCGAGCAACATTCCAAGGAGAAAGTAACCGAATATTTTCCAAGAAACTCAGCACGTTTGTCTTTGTTTACTTGGACAACGTCCTGGTTTCCTCTAAATCCATGGATGAGCACATAAAACATCTGCGTGAAGTCCTCGCAATCCTTCGAGAATAAAAGTTCTACGCAAAACTCAACAAGTGCAAGTTTGCACAGAATGAGCTCGAATACCTTGGACACATCATCGACAAGGACAATATCCATGTCTACCCATGAAAGATCCAAGCCATGGTGCCACGTCCGGCAAATATTGGGCAGATTGGGTCTTTCCTTGGCCTTGTAAACTACTTTCAACGGTTTATGCAAGGGTCTTCGACCCTGGTAGCACCGCTAACCAGGCTCACGCGAAAAGACGTGCGTTGAGAATGGACATGTGATTGCGACAACACCTTTCTCAAAGTCAGCCGTGCCTATCCTAGCTCTTCCGAATCCATCACAACAGTGGAAGGTTTGATGTGATGCATCGGTAATAGGGCTCAGAGTTGTCCTCATGCGGAACGGTCACCCAATGGCATATGAGAGCTGGAAGCTCGTCCCCGCAGAAATGCGATACACGACTGGGGATCAAGAGCTCCTTGTGATAGTACACACCTTCAAGATGTGGCTTTGCTGCCTCAAGGGTGCTAAAGGGGTGTGACGGTCGTGAGAGACCATAACTCATTGGTGTTTTTCCAAACGCAAACAAACCTGTCAAGACAACAGGCTCGTTGGAGAAAAAACCTCTGTCCATTCTCCCTCACATGGGAATATCAGCCAGGACGCATCAATGTGGCCGATCCACTAAGCCAACAGCTTGTGGAAATCAAAGCAATCACTGAGGTTGGTGGGTGTTTTTTGGCCATTGCGACAGCAACAGTGCAAACACCAGAGCCCCCTGCAATTCAAAGTCAACCACCTCGACAGATTATCCACTACAATGATTTTGTCAGCAGAATCCGGATCGGATACTATGTGGATTCTTGGTTTCAAGACTCACAAAATCTAGACAAGTACGGATTGGTAGAGGCCGCAAGAATGGTTTTGCACAGAGAACAAGTGATTGTGCTAGACTCGGGAGACCTTCAAGCAAAGATTATCTGCCAGTTCTACGACCCGCCGGTCACATGTCATGTGGCACCTCAAAATACCGGACTGGCACTCTCCCACCACTATTAGTGGCGAGGATATAGTGTGAATGTCCGTAAGTATTGCATGGCATGTGACCGATGTCTTCAGAATAAGGCTAGTAACAAGAAACCTGGTGGACTCCTCCAACAGCTTCCCATTCCTAGGACTCCATTGGAGAGCGTCATCATGGACTTCATTAGTAGTCTTCCAGACATGGCCCATGGCCATGATGCAACACTAGTGGTTGTGGATCTTCTGACAAAGATTACATACTTCATTCCTACAACCACTTTTATGAACGCAGAGGAGACTGCTCGTCTCTTCTTTGAGGGTGTCGTAAAGTACTACGGCTTGCCGTTGCGCATTATCTCTGATCGAGATAGAACATTTGCTAGTAAGTTCTGGCAAAAGATGTACAAATACTACGGTAACGAGTTACAGATTTCAATAATATTTTACCCTCAAACTCATGGACAAAGTACATGGACAGAGTACATGAACCACACTGTGGAAAAAATGCTCCGCCAATACGTGGACCCTACCATGAAGGACTGGGACGAATTCCTAGCACCAGCAGAGTTTGCGGTGAATGACTCGGTGAACGAGTCTACATAGCTCACACCGTTTGTGTTGAAAAGTGATCGGTATCCGGTGGTGCCCTCTTCATCGGTGAAGAGTGGGAGTATAGGAGGACAGGTTTCTTCTTCTCAAGCCTTTGTCGAGAATATAGATTTCTTGTTATAGGAGGCAAAGAGTCATCTTCAAGCTGCTCGGCAATGAAAAAAGACATTTGCTGACAAAATTCACTGTGAGGTCTCGTTTGACATCGGTGAAAAAGTGCTTCTTAGCACAGAGAATCTTTATCTGAAGTCACCAGGGACGCAAAACCTTCTACCAAAGTGGATTGGGTTGTTTCCCATCATTGCACGCATTGGGCCGGTGCCATACCGATTGCTGCTTCCGCCGAGTATGAAGATACATGACATGTTTCATGTGATCCTGTTTGCTTCATACACGGCAGAAGGAACCGTTCAGCCCCTACCGGGAGTCCTTGATGCCGACGGCCAATATGAGGTTCTTCGTCTACTTTAGCACCGAGAGCGTACACTCCGGTCACGGGTTGTTAGGGAATACCTCGTTTATTGGACCGGGTGTGGACCTGAACATAACTCATGGGAGCCCAAATCTTGGTTGTCCACAGGGGTGGTCAACGAGTATGGAGCAAGCTAGCAGCTCGCACAGATTGACGCGTATCAGGGGTACCACCTAAACGCGTAAAAAGTGAACAACATTCCCCCAAGATAGCATTCATGGACTGTAACCATAGGAGGTTGGGGACGCCCAACATGGTTGTTGCGCGGACGCTCCAGCCTAAAGGGGGAGACCGCTTGCCGTGCTGACCGACAAGTTGCTGCTTATGTCCAAGTTCCATGCACGTGTTCATGTTTAGCTGGTGATTGAAATGATTGATTTTCTTTCACAATGTTGATGACTCACTATCTGACAATCCTGATTGTTTTTCATGAATCGAGACGGTTCTCAAGAAGTGGGGAGGAATGTAGCGGGAGGGGCGGTTCCGCCCTCCCTCCTGGCTGAAGCAAGGGGTGGTTGTACACCACGCCTTGGGTCAGCAAGGGCTGACTGACGGCTAGCACTTCGCAGGCCGCCGGCCATCTGGCTGCCGGCCGGCCGGACGGCTGGCCAAGTGATGGGCCGGCCACAAGCTAGCCAGCCGCCAGTCGCCGATTGCGGCCTCAGCCTGATCGGCGGCTGAAGGGCCGCGAGGGCCTCGAGGGCAAGGCCTTGCCTTGTGCCTTCACCCCCACTCACAAGCAAGCAAGGGAGGACAAGGAATAGGGGGAGCGAGGGTGAGAGCGAGGACATGCGCACAAGAAAAGTCGGCATAAAATTGCCGATCGTGCCTCGAACGCGACGATTTCGCGCCGACACGTCAAAAACAACACTCGAGTTTTTTTAGGATGAACTACGAGTTTGGACACCGGAAAACTTGTGTAAACTTACGAGTTTGGGGTAACACCCCCCTTGTTTTGGACCCAGAACGAGGGGGTAAGGGAAAATTGGAAATTGGCCTTCGGAGACTTGAAATGTTCAAGTCTCCCTACTTGTGTTGTTGATGATTATTTCCCCCAGAGTGATGCGGATGGGAGAACCCCTCGAGCAAGCTCTGGACGTCATTTTCTGAAATGTGACGACGACCTAAGTGCAGGAGCTGGAGACTCGACCCATTACAACATGCGACTAGAATTCAGTTGAGATGTAAACTAGTAGAAAGGTATCATGCATGCTTGGTGTTTGATCCTGTCTTGTATGAGATTTTTTCCAATTGTAATCACTGTGTTGAGCTTGAATGTATATTGTGCTGGTCTGGATAATACTAACCTTTGCCAAAAAACTAAAGTGTGTAGCTTGATATGCCCATACTTAGTGGCTGAGCAGCAGGAGCTGCTCAGCCACTAATCGTGCAGCTGATGAAAGTCCATAACAAGTGAGTTAACAATAAGAATGAGCTCGAGCGAAAGAACCCTCCCAGACTAAGCTAGGCCCTCAGCTCTGTGAGGCTTGTTACTCAGTCTACCAACCAATCAGGATATTCCACTTGCTTATGGCAAGTGGATTTTTGGGGGGTAGGCCGTGCAAGATGACCAACGGCCCCAAACCCGGATATTGTCTATTCTGTTCTGAAAGCCCGATAACCTCAAAACATGCATAGTGCAGGAGACCTCCTACTACTCTCTCCACACACAATCTACCCTAGATAGTGGAAAGGGGGAAGGGGACAGGTTCATAGGTCAGTTTATTGGCACATGCCATGGAGGAAAATCAACAATAAATAAAAGGAGAGAGCCTTGCAAGTCAGAAGATCCCCCATCGGCTGGCAACAGGCTTGCAAGCTCCAATTGAGCTCGCCAGTCCAGTCCCACCAACAGGGTTGGTCTCAACCCCTTTCTCCTTGCACTACTTTCCTCATGATTCCGGAAGCATGTGGTGTCACGAGTCATAACAAGCCATTCAATTCAAAAGGTAGCTTTAATTCATGGTATCTTTTCCTATTCACATCATACTAATACTAGGAGGCTCAGTTTATTTCTTCCTGAATCCCCCCAAGACCATTTCTGTTTTCATCATCCCTCTATTTTACTCCGCATGACTGCCACTGGCTGGACACTTAGTCTCCAGCCAACAACACATCCTCGTACCCCTCATGGATCCACGTGTGGATGAACAGTTGTCGGGGGGTCACCATGAGCAACTATGTATGCACAAGATGGGCACCCCATGACCCTCTGGCATAAAATTTCATGGACACACAGACAAGATTCTTTCCAGGATTCCACAAAACAGCTCTGTTGCCAAGAAGGAACACATATCCTGTTCGGATCTTGCCGTTGGTGCACCAAGCCCAGTCGCTATCAGTTAACCCTGAAACAACTATCAACGGGTGAGTCTGGAAGGACGGTCCAAGCTTTGGTGCCGGAAACACAAAATGCAGGACCCGCACACTGCCTCATGATGGCGGGCATGGGGCCTTTGTGGGAACTGTGTGAGCAGGTTTACAGCAAAGGTAATGTCATTTTGCGTGGTGGTGACCAGATACATGAGCAACCCAATGAGACAAAAGTCTGCAGTCAACTCTACAAGCTCTCCCAGATCGACTGTGCTGGCAGGCTTCAATATTTTCTGCCCATCAGGAGTCTGCCCATCAGGAGTCATGGGGGTGGACGCGGAGGGTGCAAAGCCCAAGAGATCAGCAAATTGCTCCCCCAGGATTTGTATATATCTAACCTTGGTGGATGTACAAAACTGCACGCTCTCCATTGCAGGAAGATTTCCATGTCTGAGAAGACCTGAACCTCCCCAAGGTCTAACATCTTGTATGTGGCCTACAACAGGTCTTTGACCTTCTTCACTCCTGCCATGTCTGCTGACACAGTCAGAAGATCACTAACATGCACAAGAATGGCCACAAAGGGCTCCAATGCAGCACTCAGAAAGAGCGAGGAATCCAAATTACTTCTCCCGTAACCCACATGCTCCAACGTAATGCAAATCTCACTATTCTAGCACCTCGGTGATTGTTTTGGGGTGTACTGCATCTTGCAAAGACATCAAAGAGGGCATTAACCATCATCTAGAATGGGTGGCTGGACCATGTTAACTTGTTTCTCTATCTGACCATGGAAGAATCCATTGTTCATGTCCATCTGATATCCTCTCCCAGTTTTGTTGTACAGCGATCCCTAGAAGGGCTCACGGCGTATCCATCTGGCCAACTGTTGAAAATGTGGCATTGAAATCTACCCCCTCAACCTGTGAATACCCCTTTGCAACTAGAAGAGCATTGCCACGTTGAGTAGAGCCTTTGGGCTTCTTCTTCACGTATTAGACCCTCTTTGACATCCTTTTTCCCAGGAGGGAGATCAACGACCATGAACACCCAGTACTCCTCAACATCCATCTCCTCCTTCATTCAAATCTCCCACCACTCAGAGTCAGGCCATGAATGGGTCTGGCTCAAAGAGGTGGGAGCCGGTAGACTCTCCACAGGTATGTGCAAACTACATCAAGAGCAATCTCTTGCAATTCCCACAGGCTCGTTGTTTTGTAATCACGGAGATGCTCACATTGCAGCTGCCCATATCCAAACTGGGTATCAGGCAAGTCCATAGTTTCAGTTTCAGACTGAACAACCAAGCCCAATACCTTCACATTGATTTCACCGTTCCGTAGGTGAACATGCAGAAGGATCATTAACACACATCTCCGTAATGGCTCTGTCATCATGCCAAACCATTAACTTAAGATGTGCAAGCTGAGGGACCGCGTTAGAAGGCATGCNTTGTTTTGTAATCACGGAGATGCTCACATTGCAGCTGCCCATATCCAAACTGGGTATCAGGCAAGTCCATAGTTTCAGTTTCAGACTGAACAACCAAGCCCAATACCTTCACATTGATTTCACCGTTCCGTAGGTGAACATGCAGAAGGATCATTAACACACATCTCCGTAATGGCTCTGTCATCATGCCAAACCATTAACTTAAGATGTGCAACCTGAGGGACCGCGTTAGAAGGCATGCGCTGGCAGCTGTCTTTCCTGTCTCCTCCATTTATGACCAATGGCCTTGCCCGTGAAACTGTGTATCAACAAGTGTATTGGGAAGTGAACAAACAAGTGAACATGGACTGTTCACAGAAACTCCTACATGTCACATAGAGCCCATTAAATGTTTAACTCTATAAAAGCAATGTTCATCTGGACTTTGCTGACATGCAGTCATGTGGATGTTTTGTGAAAAATGCTTGCGTGAATAAATACACTTTTTAATACACTGATAATCAAGTGTGTGAATTAGGGGTGATTAACCATAACTCGTCTCCTGTCTCCCGGCTGCACAATGGTAGATTGGGGGGCATCTTGCTGCTTGGGTGTCAACCTGAGCAACAGAGAGGGAGGCCAATCTTCAGAGCTTGGTGTCATTTATGCCCAATCACCCCAAATCAATACACTTGCCAATGTGTGTACAAGAGATGAACATATGATGATGATCCTTTGAGGAAAGAAACCTAAAATGTGGACAATATTTATAGGAAGTTACTTGTTACAGTCAAGATCATACACAATCATGTGCACATCAACACCTGAATTTCTATGATCTTTCTTTAAAACTGGGTTCATTGAAAGCATCACAAAAATTATTTCAACGTAAATGATTTTTGAAAACTACTTGATCATGACGTTGCTTCAAATGAAATATACATTGTACACATTGTATATTTTGTGCTATTTTTGTAGAATTGAATCCGTACCTATATTGTACTGAATTCTGGACAGGCGTAACATGGAAGGTTAACGTGTGTGCGGGAGAGTCCGACACTCTATGGGCGGGTCAATCTTCCATCCGCTTACTGTCGCTTGTGTCATTGACGTGGTACTACTCTAG
>SZWC01003928.1:52994-84606 GCA_023375785.1 Penium margaritaceum | reverse complement strand
GGGGGGGGAGTCCTTGTATCCAGATCCCCCCTCCCCCCACAAGTAAAAGTGTATTAGGTTGGTGTATTGGAGAGTGTAGCTGGGGAAGCCTTCTTTTTTTCACTAGTGTATTCGGAGGGAGGTGCGGACCTGCGGTTACACAAGTCCGAAAAAACCTCTTCCCCCCAATACACTCCCTAATACACTTCCCCAATACACTAGGGGGTTTGCGGGGAGGGGGGGGGTCCAGTTGGGCCAGAGTTGAATTACACTAAAATGTTTGTGTAGAGCCTTATAGCTGGTTACGTAGACAAAGAGAGAGACGTCGGATGCTTGAAGTCGACGGTTTACAAGTACTTAGTATAGATGTACACAAGTATGCTTTTTTCTGTCTATCAGATACACTCCCAGCTACACTCCCGCAATACTCTCGTCCACTTTGGGAGGGGGGGTCCTTGTGTCCAGATCCCTCCCCCCCCTCTCACAGTTAAAACTGTATCGGGGTGGTGTATTGCAGAGTGTAGCTGGAGGAACCTTCTTTTTTTAAGTAGTGTATTTGGAGGGAGGTACGGACCTGCCGTTACACCAGTCTGAAAAAACCTCGTCCTCCCAATACACATCCCCAATACACTTGGGGGTTTGCGGGGGGGAGGGGGGGGTGCAGTTGGGATCCCATTGTGGCGGAGTCGAAGTACACTATACAGTTTGTGCACAGCCTCATAACTGGTTACATAGAAAAAGAGAGAGAATTCGGATGCTTTGAATTGACGGTTTTTGAGTACTTGATTTAGATGTACACAAGTATCTTCTTTTCTGTCTACCAGATACACTCCCGCAATACACTCATCCCCTTCGGGAGGGGGAGGTCCTTGTATCTAGATCCAACCCCAGAAGTTCAAAAATTTCATGGGGTGGTGTATAAGAAAGTGTAGCTGGGGGAGCCTTCTTTGTTTAACTAGTTTATTCAGAGGAAGGTATGGACCTGCCGTTACACCAGTCCGATAAAACCTCTTCCCCTCAATACACTCCCCAATACACTTCCCCAACACACTAGCTGGGATTTGCGGGGGGGAAGGGGGGTCCAGTTTGGATCCCATTGTGGTGGACTAGAAGTACACAACTCTTTGTGTACAGCCTGATAGCTGGTTACGTAGACAAAGTGAGAGACGTCGGATTCTTGAAACCAACGACTTCCAAGTATGTAGTGTAGATGTACACGAGTCTGGTTTTTTTCTATGTACCAGCTACACTCTCTTACACACCACCCCAAGAGAGTGTAGCTGAGGGAGCCTTCATAATAAAACTAGTCTATTCGGAGGGAGGTGCGGACCTGCCATTACACAAGTCCGAAAAAACCTTGTCCTCCCAATACACTCCCCAATACACTTCCCCAATACACTAGGGGGGTTTGCTGGAGGGTGGGGTGGGGGGGGGGGAGGAGAGGGGAGGGAGAGGGGGGCATCTTCAAGCAAATGGCGACCCTAACCCTATCTGGAATTCGCTCTTAGTCTTCATATGCAAGTTTATCAAAGGAAACTACGCATTTTAGAGCATACACTTTATGTAAGAGGAATACAAAAGACAAAACAGCCGATGCATAATTCAAGGGACATACGTAGGCTTCCTACTAAAATTCACAATGCATGAAATTTCCTGTTGAATCTCACAATTTCAATATGGACTGAACATTTTGACTTCCACTAAAGACCTAGTGTTCAAATAAGTGAACATCTCAATGTGAGCTTCTGGGAACAATACTTAAACAGGTTGCACTATACACAGGTATCGTTGTGTTTTTAAATGGAATGATTAACCATAACTCCTTGGTGTGGCATCGCATCCTGGTGGAATTCCTAACGGGCACTCCGGTTCCCCTCCCCTTGGGCCACAGGCACTTTTGCGCACTGGTGGTCGGAGGGCTACCTCACAACCCAACCCAAACCCCTCGGGGAGTCGGGGCAGGGACAACCCTGTCGCACCTGTCTCATCCTTCTCCAGTGGAAACGGGGCCACGCAACCAATGACTTGCCCTTGCACCCTGTGCGTGACGGCTCCAACAACCCTGATTATGAACCGTGTCCCACGTGACCTGCAAAAGAAATCAAAAGACAGGCAGCAGACACTGGAGGGTACATGTTGGGTGGTAATGCACAAGGAACAGAAGAGGGAGCTACTGATGACATAGGTCACACAGGGAGAAATGCAGTTACAGAGGGAGAGCTAGTGGATGGCACAGAAGGTGCATCTGCACCAGAGGGATACACAGACAATGCGGGGGATGAAAAGACAACATGACGGATGGATGTGCCCAGCTCGATGAGATCACCCACACGTGGGCCCTCCCCTACACGTCGGGAGCGAGGGCAGCACAAACCCGTATGATGGTTAGAGGCCCCAATACAATACAAGTCATGTTGCGCACGTGACTCAAGGAATACGGCGTTGTGGGACTCAACAACCTCCAGCAATTGGTTTGAACCAGCGGTTTAAATGATGCGAGGTCAAGGCCTAGGTCAGGCTTGACACGCACAAGCAAACTAACAGTTGCAAAGTGCTTGTGTCAGAGACGGTGATGCAGCAAGCGTTGATGCATAGCTGAAAAGGTGCCAGTCACATAGACACAAGGAGACCCAGGCAAGGATGCACTGACAAGACACGAAATGTGGTACAAAAATCCGACAGAAATACCTTGAAGCAAAACACAACTGGTGTGAAGATTACATTCATTGGACATGCCAGTGTCATGCATGAATGTGTGTCCAAGGGAATCGTACTTGAGGAAAGAGAAACAGGCTCAGCTTGAGGTCAGGAACATGCAGCACGTCAATGAAGTTAACGGGACCAGCTGGTCCGTCAAACCGAACGGCCCCGACACCATACACACGCAACTGCTGACCCGACCCTGTGCGCACATAACGGGCTGACCTTGCAGGATGAAATCACTACTGTGACAACACATACGATGGGTTGCACTTAAGTCAATAACCCAGCAGCCATTCCGAACCTACTTGGCTGATGAAATAAAGTAAATCCCAATTGAGTCATGTGAGGGAAGTGGTGGCTCTGCCGGATCAGGGCATGCACGATCAGAAACCGACGCAATCCATGATGGCGCATCACGGGGAACATGGTCATCAACAAAGGGTGTCACACCATCGTGACCAGTCATCCGACACGATCGTCAATGCAACATGGTGAGTCCCCCCTAGAACTGTGCATGCATTTTACAGCTACCTGCGTGTTCAAGCCTGTGTCACCGCGGAAGGAGGATGGGAGGGTCCAGCTCTGCAATGCAAGTGCCAACGAGCTCTCTCCCAGGCGTGAAAGCTGCAGTCACGTACAACCCGCCGGCAGTGCTCATCAAAGCGCCCTAAGTGCCACTCTCAGGAATGATATAGCCTGCCAGGCGTCGTGCATCAGCCGTCCAATCCTGGAAAAATCATGCCCATGAGGGCAAAACTGCCATGTGTGGTCACCGCCACAATAGTAGCTGCAAAGAAATCCATTTGTTGCTCCCGAGGACCCCAGGGCTCCCTTACCCCCTTTCTTCCCTTTCCCCTTCTTCCCATAACCCAAGACCACTGCCGCACTATTACTTTATGGAGGAGATGTGGAGGAGGCAATCAGTGGTTAGAGAGGCTGGATGGAGGAGATAGGAGGTGATAAGGCCGAGGGAGTGGCAGAATTGGTTGAAATGCATCCCATGGACAGAAGGTACTACCCTGCCATCCCCGGATGGTAGGATTTTACCTCATGCCCGGTGAAGGAGGACGTTTTTCTCCCCCATGCGTGTCAGCTCTACAGGCTCAAAATACTGGAAGATATCTGAGTACTTTTATGTGCCCCTAGCATGATCGAAGCCAAAGCTGAGTACTGAGGCAGCATCTGCGTGCCCAAGTAAGTGTAGGTACGTAATGCCAGGCTCCAGTATGCATCGTCAACCTCTATAACACCCTGGAAAATGGAAGGGAACTCTCAAATGTGTTCGTTGAGATCAGCCTGACCAACCACTTGTGGGTGGTCAGGATGAGCTGCCAAGCTCCGAGTGGGTCCACAACGTGCCCGGATAGATATGCCACANCTCACAGAGTTGTCCAACTAAGGAACAGTATAAAGAAGACACTGGTTGGTCTAAGCCCCAGGAGTTAGTCTTTGACTAGCACCTCGCGCGAAAGTGACCAAGTGTTAAGTGGACACAGTTGCTAGCAAGTGATTGCCTAGGAACTGCTTAGTGTGGAACCGTGATCCTGAGGGTGATATCTTCTCCTAGCTGAAATGCTAGGAGCGGACGGCAGGTGCTATTGTGTTGGCCCTGTTTTCTAGTCCGTTTGCCTCAGGCCGGTTGACAGATAGGAGGTGATAAGGCCGAGGGAGTGGCAGAATTGGTTGAAATGCATCCCATGGACAGAAGGTACTACCCTGCCATCCCCGGATGGTAGGATTTTACCTCATGCCCGGTGAAGGAGGACGTTTTTCTCCCCCATGCGTGTCAGCTCTACAGGCTCAAAATACTGGAAGATATCTGAGTACTTTTATGTGCCCCTAGCATGATCGAAGCCAAAGCTGAGTACTGAGGCAGCATCTGCGTGCCCAAGTAAGTGTAGGTACGTAATGCCAGGCTCCAGTACGCATCGTCAACCTCTATAACACCCTGGAAAATGGAAGGGAACTCTCAAATGTGTTCGTTGAGATCAGCCTGACCAACCACTTGTGGGTGGTCAGGATGAGCTGCCAAGCTACGAGTGGGTCCACAACGTGCCCGGATAGATATGCCACATGCGGCTTGACATCCAGGATGGATTTGTCTGGGAAAGCAAAGACTAGGGTGTGGACTGTTGAAGCTGCAGCAGCAGACAGTGCTACATCTATGGCATCATAATCAGTCCTGTAATATGGCAAGAGTCCTTTTCCGGTGGCCCAGGTATGAAACTGGAACTTCCACACCTCAAAACCAAGGCTGTCTGAGTATCAAGGAGGAGGTGACAGAAAATCCGTTGCCAGATGTCCTTTTGGCATAATCAAATCATAAAAGGTTATGCCACCTGAGCCAGGCTGCTGGCCCACAGTTGGTGCATAACACTGCAACAATAACACCTGCGACAAGAAACAGTGCGCCCAAACCAACCGCATCATACTTTGAGCATACTTGTTTTGCTGTCGTTAATTTTTAGTGGATTGACAGAGATCTTGCTTCTGCTGCTGCTGCTGCTGCTGCTGTTGCTGCTGCTGCTGCTGCTGCTGCTGCTGCTGCTGCTGCTGCTGCTGCTGCTGCTGCTGCTATTGCTTCTGTTAAGATGCTGTTCTGGCAGCTGTAGCTGAAAGACTACCAGATGCCTGCCCAACTAAATAGATAGGCGTTCGAGGCCAAGACTGTTGGGCCAGCAGTGTCTGCTGACTGGCCAGGACCGTGTTGAGCAGAGCCTCCATTGATCTAAACATTGCGTTCTTGACTTCCAACCACTGAGTGGTTGGACTCCCAGAACGCTGAGTCCATTCAGCTCTTGCCTGGGGGTTGGATGACCCCCAGGCACAGTGCTGGCTTGGTGTAGAATTTGTAGGGTTTTTTTCATGCACAGTGCTGCCAGGAAAATTCGGGAGCATCTAGCATCCAGCTCTGCTGGAGAACGGCGTGAAGAGGCCCCATGGCCCAGGTCCTCTCGTAGGTTGGACTATATGCTGTTGTGAGAGGGGGAGGCAGAAAAAAATAGCCACCCAGAAGCCAAAAGAAAAGGGAAAGGAAGGAGGGGTGGTGCGTGTAGGGTAAACTGACCACAATAACGTGAGTGACCTGGTTGCCATTGAAATTCTGGCACTGGAGCCACTTGCATTGATGTTGCAATATAACCGCCTGTCCAACGGCCACTGTGTGGCATTCTGAACCTCCATCCCCTCTTTCCGCTGCAGCTGCTGCTGTTATGCAAAGCAGCTGCTTCTAAGGGCACAACCAAGCCAGCTATACCCCTTGGAGCAACAGCCAGAAAGGAGTTGCAGTGGCCACTTCTCGCAGGGGCCTGGGTGGTGCCGGGAGACGTCCACTGGACATGCGCCTCCAGGCCAGGTGTAATCCGGCTCCAGTCCTTGGGTGCTGGCACTCAGCGTATCGATGAGTTCCGCCGTAGTTGTAGCAATGGGCAAAGCGTCCACTGCCACTGCTTGCTGGCTGTTGCTCCTTGAGCATGGGAAACACCTGGCATGCTTGAATGAATTGTTTTCTCTAGACACCACTCGATGTGTGTTGCGGCCATGTTTGCTCACTCTCTTTTAGATATGCGTATGTGTTGAGGCCAGTGGATAGTGATCATTGTATTAGAAGGTCAGAAATTGAACACCAATACCAACACCCTTCCCAGGCCCGCAGACGAGAAATGTTACATGCACTAGCAGAGAACGCAGCATGCACATGGAATGACAGGAATGTACATGGAAGACCTGTAATAGGGAAATTAGTAGCAAGATCAGTGAGGTGCAGAAGGTGCATGAGCCAAGCCAACAGCATGAAAAGGAACCGACATGGCCAACCGCTGCAAGGTGTGTGCGGCATAGTGGGTTCACAGCCGAGATTCGGCGGTAAAACCTAGTCCCAGGACTCTGCGTCCCACTGCACGAGAGGGTGGTGGGGAGGAGGGGCAAGCTCTCCTCTTACTACTTTAATACCAGTAGTTAGAGGAAACATGTGAGAGGAGAGAGCGTGAGGGGGGAAAATGGTGGGCAACATCATGGATAAATGAAGCTCACGTCCCTAACAGAAAAGGTGTATTGAGTGGTTGGGTAGAGCGCGGTTGAAGCATGGTGAAGCAAGCACAACCTCATGCACGTGTGTTCTCAGGATGAACCAAGAATGGCTTCTGCAAGAAAATCTCAATAGCATGACCCCGACAAGATTAGTAACTAACCATAAGCAACCACAAACCAACCAGGCATGCAAAACAACCAGACATGGCTGCAACACACGGCAAGTGGTATCTAGAGGTAACAACTCATCCAAGCATGTCGGGCGTTTTCCACGCTTTGCTGATGAGTTCTATTCCATACATGTAGCTAGGGGCTTGTGCCCATGGGCCAGCCATTCACTCTCTCTCTCTCTCTCTCTCTCTCTCTCTCTCTCTCTCTCTGGAATTTCTAATATGGGATGTATTGGTTGTTTGATCACAAATTTGGTGGCTTGTCCACTTNCGACAAGATTAGAATCCAGTAAATAACCATAAGCAACCACAAACCAACCAGGCATGCAAAACAACCAGACATGTCTGCAACACACGGCAAGTGGTGTCTAGAGGTAACACTCATCCAAGAATGTTGGGCGTTTTCCACGCTTTGCTGATAATGTCTATTCCATACATGTAGCTAGGGGCTTGTGCCCATGGGCCAGCCATTCACTCTCTCTCTCTCTCTCTCTGGAATTTCTAATATGGGATGTATTGGTTGTTTGATCACAAATTTGGTGGCTTGTCCACTTACGCTTTAGGATGTATGTGTATGGAGGTCAGTGGACAGTGATCATTGTATTAGAATTTCAGCACTTGAATACCAATACCAAGACCGTGATAGCTATGCAGGTTGTGCTCTTGTTAGTTGCTAATCCTCTTTGGACCTATATGCACAAAGACTTCAGCAGGTCTCTCCTAGTTGTATCCTTCTTTTTTTGCATTTGCACTTCTTTCTATTGCATGAGCCTGCTGAAAAAACATTGTGTAGCCAGGTCATTAGGAATAGGAAGCTTTCACAAATCCTTTAAAACAGTACATGTTCCTTAAATTTCATGTCAACTAGTCTGAACCGGCCACTAATGGCGAGATGCATTCTTAAACCGCGAAAAAAAAACCAAGTCACTCTTAAACTGATATGTTTCAGTAATCTAACAGCTCTACCACCACCAGTCCACATGGCTAATTGGTCCATGAGTCCTATGCACACTGAGAGAGTGTGTTTATTGTTGTGGACAAGAATGGCATTCATCACACATGTACCAAACATATCAATGTGAAAAATCACTCTGTGCCCATTTCATTGCATGAGGACAACATACAGATTTTGTGGGTCAATATTGTGCAATTTTTGGCTGACTTCCTGACCAAGGCTGTCAATCATGCATCGTTCAAGAAATCTCTCATTCTAGCTAGTCCGGGTCAATGAGTGCGCTGTCGTGTATCAGTGAGTTACCTTACCTTGTATGACCTCCTTATGCCCTCACCCTGCTTGTGCTCATCATTGCACTTGTTGGATGTTTTGGGCTTTGTGGTCATGGGGGCATGGGAGAGTGGGACATGTGACATGTACTTTAGATGCATGACCTCTACATGTGCATGTTCACTGGTGCCCAGTGATCATGGAGAGTGTTCTAGTGTACGCTTGCACTGTCTCACTGACCTGGCATGTGACTTCTCACTGATTTGGCAGACATTGACAACAGCAGGCGTTGAGGAGTGAAGGGGACATTGTACCGTGGTGAGATGCATGGCTCCTTTCCTTCTCATGGAGCCTCCCACACAGCAACAGTGCGCGGCCATATCCATTGGCAGTAGCCACCATCGCTCATTGCCAGCAGTCATAGGCAACTTTTCTGAGTAGTGTAGAGTGTACCTAGGTTAAGTCAGCCATAACTCTGCTTTGTGAAGTTTTTAGATGATTTTGATTGTACGACTGCAGATGTAGCATGTGTTGTTTTCTGTGCATACACGGTTACCAGTAGTGACCTCCCAATTTCTGTTCATGCACATGCAGATCCATGAGGGATACAAGGACATTGTTGGCTAGAGGCTGGCGTGTGTTAAGCCGGTGGAAATCATACAATGAGAAGAGGGATGATGAAAACAACAACTTTCTTGGAAAGAGGCTGGTAAAAGCAAAATGTTGACATGCTCTTGCTACATTTAGCTTGATATAAACAGGAAAAGATCCCAAGAATTCATGGTAGAATGGCTTTTTTGTTGATAGACTGGTTTGTGAAGACTTGTGTGAACACATGCTTCCGGAATCATCTGGATGGTGGTGCAAGGGTAGATCATAAAATAGAGGGGTCGAGGTCAACCCCGTCGGCAGGACCGGACAAGCAAGCTCAATCGTAGCTCACAAGCCCGTCACCCATCAACGGGGGACTTCCTGACTTGCAAGGCACTCTCCTCTCTCCTTGGCCGTAACCATGTGAATAGATATCCTTAGGGGTGGAATGTTAGTGGGACAAACCTCTTTGGTGGGACAATTCCCACACAACCCGAGGAATTCTTATTCCATGAGTACCTACATCGGTATGACCCTGGTCATATGGTGCACATTTTTGCCACAAGCTCCCACTGTAATGGTGCAGTAGGATTTAACCACTTCTAGGGTTGCCTTCCNCCACACACACACACACACACACACACACACACACAAATAAAAGAAAACTCTTTGTTGATCTTCCTCCATGGCATGTGCCAAATAATTGACCTATGAACCTACCTCCCTCCCCCTCGTCTACTGACTAGCGTAGAGTGTGTATAATGGGAGAAGTCAAAGGTCTCCAACTGGTATCAGAGCAGGAGACGGTTGTCTCTGTCTAGAAAATGGCGACAGAGTGTGCAACCTGAAATCTGCAATCCGCATGCGAGCATTCACGGCAACAGCATGAAAGCACATATGGCAGCAAAAGTTACAGCAGCCATTAGCAGCAACTTCAGGTGCCTTGGAGGTAGCGAGGGCTTCCTTAACAGTCGTCACAGCTGCCATCATCCATCTTTCAGCCACGGAAGTAGCCGTTGCAGCAGCCACAGTTGTTGCAAGAGCAAGAGCAGCAAGTTGAACAGACGCAGCATTGGCTGCCAAAACGTCTGCCACAACTACCACTGCCTAAGCTACCATGGAGGTATTAGTATCAATAGCATCCACATGAGTAGCAACAACTGGAGCAGCGCCTACACTGAAAGTAGCAGCTGCAATGTGTCAGAGACAGCAGGAGCTGCCAAAGCCACTGCCACTACTACTGCAGCGCAAGCAACCACTGCTAGATTCTGGGCAGTCATTGCCTTGGCGGTAGCCCTCTTAGCAGTGGCTCCAAGGGGTTTAGCTGTCTTGGTTGTGCCCTTAGAAGCAGCTGCTCAACATAACAACGACAGTTGTAATGGCAAGAGGGAGTGGATGCTCACGATGCCACACAGTGGCCGTTGGAATTGTGGCAACATTGCAACATCAACACAAGTGGCTCCACTGCCAAATCTTCAACAGTAACGAGGTCAACGCTGCTGAAGCAGCCCTCCTCCTTGACACGATGTTACTCACGTTATTGCTGTCAGTTTACCCTACACACCACCACCCCTGCCTCCTTTCCCTTTTCTTTCAACTTCTGGGTGATTCGGTTTTTCTGCCTCCCTCTCTCACAATGGCATTGAGTCAAGCCAATGAGAGAACCTTGGCCTTGGGTCCTTGTAACTCGGTCCTTCTGCAGAGCCGGATGCTAAATGCTCCTAATTTTTTCTGCCAGCACTGTGCATGGTGAAAACCCTATAACTTGTACTGTCCCGACCTCCATTGTCTTGGTCCCCGGTTCCGCCATCTATCTAGATTGAGGCCAATGCCATGTACTCAAACCTTGAGGTTGAATGATCCCCAGACAAGAGCTGAATGGTCTCAACATTCTGGGAGTCCAACCATTTAGTGGTTGCATGCCTAGGACGCAGAATTTCAATCAATGGAGGTTCTGCTCAATACGGTCTTTGCCAGTCAGCGGACATTGCTAGCCCAATAGTCTGAGCCTCAAACGCCCATCTATTCAGTTGCGCATGTCCAATGGACGTCTCCCCACTGACTGCCTTGACTCTTCACAGGATAAAATGCGTCATCCCCCCTTCTCTTTCTCTGAATCCCAGTCCGCTCATCCTCTTGACCACGTCCATGCTGATGTCATGGCTCCCCTTCCTCATGACCTTCATGGGGATGCTGGATGTTACGTCTCATGCATGGCAGGTGACTTCTCTCAATTTTGCTTGGTCGTTTCCCTTAGTCAAAAGAGCGACGTGTGATGGTTTCATTGAGTCGTGGCTTTTCCAGGCCAAGCGCAGTTGTCAGCGCTCCCTTCGTGTCTTTTACAGTGATCGTGGCGGTGAAGTCCACGATTCTACTACCCACTTTCTCGAGTCCAAGGGTGTGTGTCTGGAGAATTGGACTCCATACACACCACAACAAAATGGTGTCTTGGAGTGTTCAGATTGTACTCTCATTGATGGCGTCCGCATCCTCTTGACCGAGTCTCGTCTGCCCCCGCTCTTTGCCTTTGAGGCCATGAGCTACATGAAATGGGTCTAGAATCGTCTCCCTCATGGTCTCCTTTCCTGCACTGTCATGCCTTTCAAGTGTTGATCTGACGCTACAATTGACGTTCATTTTTCTCACATCTGGAGTAGCACCGCTTATGTCCGGTTGCCCGACGACCTGTACAAAGGTAGGCTTGTCCCCAGGGGCAGTCTACGCCCGTTTTTGGGTGTTTTTTTCTCAGTCTAAGGCCAGGAGTTTTTGGGACCCTGTGCGCCAATGTGTCGTTGAATCACGTGATGCATTGTTCTTTCAGTGTTTCTTTCTTTGTGACCTTGGTTGTCTCTCGTCTGCCACCTCCCTTCTGCCGCTCTCTCCGCTGGGAGGAGCTGGTCTTGTTGCTCCTGTAGTCCCTACATTTGCTCCTCTACAAGCCTCACCCTCAGATCTTGCTCAGTCGTCCGGCCCCGCTACGACACAAGCCTCACTATCTCTTCCATCCACATCATCTAGCTCATCGATCCCATCGTCCTCTCCAACCACATCCTCTTCTTCCTCTGAGTCTACATCTCCTGCTCACTCTTCTCTGGCTCTGTCTAGTCTGGTGGTCCCTGTCATGTCCCTTACGCATCCTGACTCATCATCAAGCCATGGGTCAGACTCATCCCGACCTACCGATCCCACTAGTCCTGCGGTGGGTGTCTTTGCGTGCTGCCTAACGGCTCCTCCAGTGCCTCCACAGCCTCTACCCATCCACCTCCGTCGTATACTGAGTGGTCACCTGTTTTTCCAATCGGCATGGACGCACTAGGCCAGGCCACTTAGGATGTCCATCCGAGTTCTGCTCTTAGCTATTACTACTCGCAACTGAGCATGCACCAGCATTGGACACAATCCCACCAAGCAGCATTATTGAGTATCGGTGCTATTGGTGCTCCGTCCTTGGCACTCGGACCTACCACAGTCCGGTACGTACGCATGGCCTTAGATGCCTAGTAGTGGGAAGCCGCCATGTGAGACAAGTTGAAGGCTCTTGATGATCATGCTGTCTATGAGCTAGTCAACCTACCGCCAGGACGCAAGGCTATCGATGCCCAGTGTGTTTTTCAATGTAAGTACAAATCCAATGGCACGCTTGACAAGTAAAAGTTGTACCTCACCACAAAGGATTTATCCCAAGGCCCAAGCATTGACGAGACATTTGCACCAGTCGATCGCAACACTACAGCTCCAGCGCTGTTGAGTCTTCTTGTCCAGCACGAATGCCACACGGACGGGGCGTGTCGCGACCAGAACTATAGCAGAAGCATCACCTTTACCAGGCAGCAGCGATGATATGGACCCTCGGGATCACTTGATTGTAGAACTTCGTCAAGTGCTTGCGCTTTGTACTTAGGGAGGTGCAAGTGTCTTTTCGCAGCCAAGTGGTCCTGAGACAACTTGTCTTACTGCATCAGTTGCCCATGATGATGCCTGTGTGGGAGCTGAGTTGGCTTGCGATGAGGATGGACCTGAAAACACCTTCTGGCTTAACAATTCAAAGATCTGTGCTATTTGTCGTTGTCCTGAGTCCTCTGCTACACGTTTAGCAGAGGTACAGTGTTGTGTGTCAACGACTGGTCATGAGTTGAGTGGCACCTGGATCATTGACTCTGGTGCCACCCATCACATGACGTGTCATTGTAGTGACTTTGTTGTGCTCGATCCCGTTGCATCCGTTTGGTCCGTTTATACAGGATCTGGTCAGTCGTTTCCTGTACAAGGAGTTGGGGTTGTGCAATTTTATGGTCCGTCTGGCCCCTTGCACATTTCTGACGTGCTCTTTGTCCTTGCTCTTGAGCTCAGCCTGCTCTCTGTTCGTGTGTACTCCAGGAGGGGTCTCACTGTTGACCAATCTGCTGACTTTGCCACAGTAATTGCTCTTGACAGACGTGGCATCGTGCTTCGTGCCTCTGTTATTGATGACCTCCATCATGCGTCTCGTTGCATTCCCTCTGTTTTTCTCCCCCTCTCTCATCTGCGTGTATTTTTATCCGTGGTGTTCTCTCCCTTGAGCACCACTTCTTGCTATATTGCTGCCTCTCCCTTGCGAGCTTGGACACTATGTCCAAGCTCATTTCAACTCAGCTAGCCCAAGGTCTTAACACGGCTTCCTTTGAGAAGCAGACTAAAACTGATTTTTTTTGGCGCCCAGGTAAGGTGCATCACTGCTCTTACCCTGACACCTCCTCTCCAACACTTTGTTGACTACAGTTGGTCCACTGGGACCTCCTCGGTCCTCTCCCAATTGAGTACTTCTCAGATCGGGGTCAATACATCCTCACCCTGACCGATGACTTCACCCAAATGAGGTGATTTCTATAGCCTCCTCCGCAAGAGCGATGCCACGCTAGCGGTTTGCCTATGGCTGGTAATAGCTGAGCATAAATCTCGTCACACCCTTCAAACGTTTCACTCATATTGTGGTGGCGAGTTCTTAGGTGAGAGGGATTCCTACTTTGTTGAGCATGGTATCTTTCATCAGTTCTCTTCCCCTACTACACCAAAGCAGAACGGTGTGTCTGAGCATTGGAATCGCACCATGGAGGATGCGGTCCACGCTATGCAGTCTGAGTGTGGTCTGTCAAAGATTTACCCCTTTGCATGCCCAAGTGCGACGGCGCGAGGCGCCAGCGAGCTGCCAGTGAAAGGAAAATTCTCGCAGTTGGATCCGGCAGCTTGAGAATTGCTCGGATCCCCAAATGGAGGATTGCCCCTGAAAGTTGACAAGTCTCTAAATCTGGTGGAAGTTGTTTCACAAGAATCGGATAAGTAACGAGGAAGATATGGGCTTCCAAAGTTGGGGGTGTACGCAACGGCTCTGGGAGTCGGCCACGGTTTGACTTTCGGTGAATAATCGACCGGACCAAGTAACAAATGTCCATCTGGGGATTTTGCTCCAGAAGGGCTGCCAAGGCATCCAGTGAATGATTTGTCTAATGCCAGTAGTGCAGTTTGTTACTGAGGGACTTTGCCAAAATTCTTGCTCAGCGTCTGAAACTCAATAGTACGTTTTTCTACTCAGGGACTTGATCAAAAATCCGACTGCATGTCCGCGAACAGGTTTCGAACCACATCAATCTCCATGACCAAACTAGATGTTTAACTCATCAAAACAGACCCCAAAGACACAAGGGACACTGCCACTACGTATAGGGAAATCTGCACCTCCGGAATGGCATTTTGATGGGTCCTTGATGTGTGAGGGCAACGTGGTGCGCGCCACCGACTGAGCGGCTGGATTGGTGTGCCGCACTTCCACTGACATAGTGGGAGCTATGGTGATTTTAGTCGCACACGGTTTGGTGGGATGGAGGGCTCATAAATAACCCTACAAATGTTTAAATCATGTCCATGTTAAGAAATTAATGCAAAATCACTTTATTCCCTTCGCAAAAGTGATCATCTCACAACTCCCTTCCAGTCCCAGAAACATAGCGTGAGGCGACCAAAAGCTCGCAGTTTTACTAAAAACTTGCACAAAAGTAGCCGTGAAAACCAAGCACAGACCCGTAAGGGAACGTTGGAACTGCCTCCACCCGGGGGCCGGTTTCTGACACAGTCGTCCATAGTCCTTTGCCTTTTAAGGCTTCTCCTACATGATGTGAGTCTGGGACAGCCTGCCCCATGGCCCGCTTCCAGACCATGACACGTCGTACGAGCTATGGTTTGATCATCATGCCAATGTCCATCTTGCTTGTGTTTGGGGGTCCCTCACCAGTGTCTGGTGCACCGAGTACCAGCAGGGGTCCAAGGTCTCACCTCAGGGACACGTGTAGCTTCCTCGACATCTCTTTGCGGTCAATAGCTTGGCGTTTTTGGGACCCTGCTTGCCATCGCATTATCAATTTTGGACATGCTCTCTTCTTTCAAGCTCTCACTTATCGTCACTTCTCTAGCATTTTTTCGCTGACCGCCGACCACGTTCTTAATTGTGTGGCTTCCCGGCGGATGGGGGAGTCTAGTCCTACGCATGGTTTTGTCCGGGCCTCCTCGCCTGGGGTCCAATCTATGGCTGGTAACGATCTGGCCATCGTGGCTGTGGGTCCAGTAGCCTCATCAGTCCCCTCTGGCACACCTGGCCTTGTGCCAGTGTCGGTCCCCTCTGGCACACCTGCTCCTATACGAGTGCCAGTCCCCTTTGGCACATCTGGTCCTGTGCCAGTGTCGGTCCTCTCTGGCACACCTGCTCCTATACGAGAATCAGTCCCCTCTTGCACACCTGATCCTATGCCACTGTTGGTACCCTCTGGCACACCTGCTCCCGTACGTGTGCCACTTCCCTCTAGCACAGCTGATCCTATGCTAGTGTCAATCCCCTCTAACACACCTGATCTTGTGCCAGTGTCAGTCCCCTCTGGCATACCTTATTCCATGCCAGTGAAAAACTCCCCAACCATACTCACTTCCGTGCATGCACCCATTTCCCCTACGGCTATTGCCCAGTAGCCTTCTCTACAGCTTGAGAAGAGCGCCTCAGTGTCTGGCAAACTCCGCGAGCCCGTTGGTTGTCTTAGACCACTGGCCTCTATGACTCAACAGATTGTTGACTCAACGCCTAGACGCCCAACTCGTAGTGTTCAGAGTTGCGAGCCTAACACGAAGGCCCTTGGTCGTAGTGTCCAGGTTGACTACACTGAGGTACATCTAGTTTGGCCAATCGGCCACGAATTGGTCTCCCGTGACTTCTCAATCGCTTGCGATGCCGCAGCTGATTTGGTTGTGGTCAGACTGAGTCCTGAGGCGTGGGTTCTGGCCACACGGAGCTCTCCCTTGACAAAACCCAATCCAAGCACGTTGAAGGAGGCACTCTCAGCTGACAATGCAAAGCAGTGGCGTGCTCCTTGTGAGGATGAGCTGAGAGCCATCCGTGAGTACGGTGTCTATGAGTTTGTCGACCTCCAACCCGGGCCGAAGGCTGTACATACCAAGTACAACCTTTCGCAAGAAGCCTGACGGCACATTGGATTGCTACAAGGGTTTCTTGAAGGCCAAGGGATTCTCATAGGTTGAGAGCGTGGATTTCACTAACATGTTTGTACTCGTTGGCCGCATGACTACCGCTCGCGCCATGTTCGAGGTTGTTGCTCACCATGACTGGGAGCTAAACCATATGGATGTGAACAATACATTCCTCCATGGCACCTTGGAGGAGGAGATCTACATGGTCCAGCCACCTAGATTTTAGGTCGGTGATAAGGTCTTGCGCTTGCAGAGGGCCTAGTATGGCTTGAAACAGTCACCCAAGTGCTAGAACTTGGAGATCACCGGTACACTGACACGTGCTGGTTATGTGCAGAGTGATGCCGACCCGTCCCTCCTTCTGAGACGTATAGATGAGAGCTTCACCGCCATCTTGGTCTATGTGGACGACCTCCTGATTGTGTCTCCTTCTATGGAGGCTGTGAAGAAGGCCAATGCAGTCTTTCAAGCTTCCTACAGGATGGACTATGGTCCTGCAGTTGTGTCTCTTGGGATGGAGATTGTACATGATCATCAGCGGTGGACACCCTTGCTGCATCAGGCATGTTACGCCTGCATTGTGGGGGGACTTTTTCTTACCTCCTTGGTACAGTTCCCACAGCCTCCACCCCCACCACACCTGACGGGCAGGATGCTCTAAAGATGGATGACCCAGCACAGCTGGGGGAGACAATGGACATGACTCTGTTCTTGCACCTGACTGGCTCTTGATATACTTGGCCACTACCACACGACCCGACATTGCCTTTGCCGTCAACCTCCTTGCACAATCTTCACAGCGTCCTCGGGCGAGAGCCCTTCATGCGGCTCTGCAAGTGGTGCAGTACGTTGTCTCTACATTGTACCTCGGACTCTGCTTTCGACGACAGTGTTTGGTGGTAGACAATGGCTACACAGACAGTGACTGGGCATGGAACCCTAATGGGAGTAGTCGAACAGGCTACGTATTCCTGCGAGGTGGTGTTGCTGCATCGTGGCATAGTGACAAACAGGGGTGTATCGCACATAGCTCACTAGAGGCTGAGTATATTCCGCTGTGGACTGAGGCATCTGAGGCAGAGAAGCTCCAGCGTCTATTTCGTGAGTTGCGTGAGTCTGTACCTTGCATCGTTCTGTGCTGTAACAACCAGAGTGCTCTCACCATTGCACAGAACTTTGGTGTGTTTCATGCACACATGAAGCACATTCCTGTTGAGCATCACTTTGTGCATGATCTTACAGAGAAACCGGTGATCTTCGTCATCTGGGTCGGCACGGACATGCAGCGCACGCTGACTTCTTGACCAAGGTACTGGCGAGCGGAATGTTCATGGTGGCCATTCATCCTGTCGGGCTTCGCCCCTTGCTTGAGAGTGGCAGAGAGTGGGGTTGTGTGAGCATGGACCGTTGAACATCGCGTTGTGCACTTGTCAGTTTTGCACGTGTATGGACATGCATACCATTGCGTCATGGGAGAGTGTTGTGATGTGAGTTGTTTTGTCTGTTTGTACAGCTTACTCTGACCACTCGGTCGTGTCCATGCTCGTGTAGATCCCTGATGCGGACCTAGCTGGAACCAGAGCAGCAACGAGTAGGAGGCTCCATCCACCAACAGCTGCTAGACAGTTGCCACTACATCCCGGGTGCTTCGTGGGGTGCTCTATAGTTTTTCTACTTGCACTAGAGTTTTCATGGTGGAATGACTCTTGAGCCCAATTTGCATGTTTTGTATTGTCTGTCTACTGATCAATGCTGGACTTGTGCGTGTGACTAGTTGTAGCGTCCGGCTCGAGCTTCTACATCTTTAGGTTCAGACGATGTTGCATTTGGATGCATGTGCGTGGAGTTACGGTCAAAAGAATGGTTTTGGGCCAGTTTTAGGACAAACTGACAGTGCCGCGTGCGTCACCTGCCGTGTATTGCGACAGGTGTTCATGTTGTGTGCTTGTCAGTTGTCATTTCTCTCGTTAGAACTAAGCTATTAGAGCTTATGAGACTTTGAGCATCTCCTTTGCGTAACCCTTGCTATTTTTTGCACCTGCTTGCTTGCTAGGGCGCCAGCTGACTAGACATTGTCGCCATGTCAGTACCAGCAAGGCTAGGAAGCTTCCTAGTTATTTCTCAATCAACACATGCACACTCTCCATGACCATGGTGTTGGTGTGTGTGGCTTCCACCCATCACGAGCGATAGCCATGGTGATTACCGGCATACCCCTTGCTAAGCGTGGAGAGCAGCAGTATAGGAGAGCGTGATGACATCATGGTCATCCAGAGGATCCCGATACATCTTTAGAATCTACGATTTGACTGGTGTGACACATGTGATGTCAGACTCTTCTCGGTGGTCAAGACCCACGCAACCAAAAGCCTGTACCAGTGCAATGAGGAGACCTGCAACTTTGGTGTGCTTCTCGTCGTGGAAAGCACGCGCTGACGTCTCGGTACTACACTCTTACATGTATGATTGATCTTAGTGTAGTATAGAGTGCTCTAGAATTTTCTCGGTGGACAGTCCAGACATTGCGTGATTTTGACACCTGAGCAGTGAGTTACGAACGAAACTATGGTTTCAGGCCACTTTGATCAGGAACGAAAAAACAGCCACCCCTAACAACTCTAAGCGGCCAGCAACTGTTTACTGATTGTTGCTCAGTTGTCACTCTCTCTCTCTCTCTTCCTCTCTCTCTCTCTCTCTCTCTCTCTCTCTCTTTCTCTCTCTCTCTCTCTCTCTCNATGAGTGATCTTAGTGTAGTTTAGAGTGCTCTAGAATTTTCTCGGTAGACAGTCCCGACGTCGCGTGATTTTGACACCTGAGCAGTGAGTTACGACCGAAACCATGATTTCAGGCCACTTTGATCAGGAACGAAAAAACAGCCACCCCTAACGACTCTAAGCGGCCAGCAACTATTTACTGATTGTTTCTCAGTTCTCTCTCTCTCTCTCTCTCTCTCTCTCTCTCTCCCCTCTCCAATTATGTTCAATTTGAGCTTCCTGACACTCAGCATGTGTCCCTACCCAGACCCTTGCAGTTTCGTGCATGACTTGTGACTGTCATCACACACTGACTCAGCGCTGATACTCAGTTAAGTGGCAAGCAGTTAGGAAGGTTTCAGGATGTTTCTCATGGTATCAGAGCAAACGATCCATAGCTCATTGTGCGGTGCAGCAGCGATACACATTAGCAACAGCACTGTAAGACACATTTGCCATAATAGTCTAGGGAGTGTTCACCATGCTATGCTTCCCATTGTGAGGAGCCACAACAGCAGCAGCCAAGGCAACACGAGGAAGCAGCCGACGAGGTTGACACCCACAACAGCCATGGCAGGTACCGTCGTTGCACAATGTGTAGCAACCACTGCGAGAGAACGGTAAGAAGCCATAGCAGCAGCAGACGCACCAGTAGTAGCAACAGCAGATGGCCGTCGCTGCAGGCGTGGCATCGGCAGCCGCAATTGCAGTAGCTACGGTAGAAGCAACAACAGCTGCAGCAGGCGACGTAGTAGTAGCTACAGTAGTAGTAAAAGCTACTACGGCAACAACAACCACGACAGCAACAAACGCAGCATTAGGAGCCGTTGGCAGTAGCAAAAAATGCCACCGCAACGACAACAGTGAACTCCACCTGCAAAAGCAACCGTAGTAGCAAAAGCAACCGAAGCAATAGAAGCAACAGCAGCAGTAGAAGAAGCAACGACAAGGATAACAAGCAGCTGCAAAAGTAGTAGTGGAAACAAGCAGCCGCAGCAGCACCAGGACAAGTAGCGGCAGCGACGGCGAGAAGCTATAGTAGCATCGACAGAGAGTAGTAGCAGCAAAGGGTAGCAGCCTGAGCAACACCAAGTAGTAACGTGCAGCAATAGTGCAGAGCACTGCCTCGTAGCACCTACAACAATAGTAGCACCACAAGGCAACGGAAAGAGTAGTGGCCGCGGCAGCAAGCAGTTGTAGCGTGCGGCCGCAGCTGCACACGCGCGTAGTACCAGCAAAAGCAGCGCCCACAATAGGGGTAGTCGAGGCGGTAGCAGCACCTGTCACTGCCCCCATTACTACGGGCGGGAAGCTGCCTTGCAGCTTCCCGTTGGAAGAGAGGTCGCCGTGGGCCGGGCCCGTGGCGAGCCCACGATGAGCTCGCGGTGATTTGCAAGCCCGCTGATTAGCGAGCTTGTCCGGTCTACCAGCTTGCAGCGATGGTCGAGCCAGGCAGCCAAAGAAAAAGAAAAGAGAGGGGGAGGACAAGGGGGGTCCACGAGTGGGACACTCGAGAAAGACCCCGGATGGAGGTATCCTAGTGGCACCGAAGTGATCGTGATTAAAAAAGGTGCTTCTTTCTCCTTTTGTTCTTTTTAGTGAGTTTTTTTATTACTTCACCTTTTTAGTGTGGCTTGAGGCCACAACCGTCGGCTGACGATGGGGACCGCCATAGCAGCAGCCACCGTGAAAGTTGTAGCAGCAGCAGCAGTAGCAAAAGTAGCTTGAGGCCACAGTTGTTGGCTGACACGACACGCGGTACAGCATCAGCGGTACCAAAGGCAACTTGAGGTCACACGTTGTGATAGTTGCGCCATCAACACCGCGTGGCGGTAGTGCAACATTGTAGCAACACACTGCGGTTGAGGTTGTGGCCGTGATTGATGACACTGTAGCTTGTGTAAGAGACGTTGCTCCATCCGTATCCCTCTACATGGTGCTTTGTACCACCAGGATCAAGTGTGCATGATTATCACCCACGCTAGACTCTCAACATGAGCTACGAAGCGTGGCCGTGGGCGTTGCCAGCATTGTGGTCTATGCTTGAGTCCCAGTCGTGGCAGCCACCATAAGCATAATGGCCAATGCCGCCATGGGACGTGCCCCACTTTTCCTCAGGGCTTTCGTGCTATTGATACCAAGATAGATAGCATGGCTGGTGCAAGTGCCAACAGCGCCCTCCTCGGTGGCATCCCCCTTGGGCACAATCTTCCCAACCTCCTCCTTGGGTGGATACGTCACCGGGAGATGCTACAGTGCTTCTGTGTGGATATATGGCCGCCCTACACATGGAGGTCGGGAACCTCAAGCACATGGTCCAGCAGCTCCTTGACCACGTGACTTCCGAGTTAGCTGTCACCCTATCGCTGATGCCACCTTTAACTTCATCTTCATCCTCCTCCCAATCCTACATCCCTTCCTCTGACAATGCTAGTATGCCAAATCTTTTTTGTCTACATTTGTCATCCTCCACTCCAATTTGGAGGCTGTTGGCATCATAACGACGGGTAGACCCTCAACCTCTGGCGGTACAGCTCGCTTTTGCACTCGTCGTGTGTGGTAGTGAGCTACTTCTCTTGCACATCGTGTACAAGCAGCACCACCACATGCGGTTGTGGGAGGAGTCAGAGGTGATGAGACCCCCTTGTCCCTTGTCCTGGACTTGGTCTGCCGAGTCCCCATGGCTCCTGCTGAGGTGTCAAGCATGGGCGGTATAGATTTTCCATCGACGACCGCACTGGAGCTCGGTAATGGTGAGGCGACTGCTGTGGAGTGCAGGATGGTTGAGGCGGATGATGCTACCTAGCAAGCTCAATAAGCAGAGAGTTTGGTGGGGGGAGATGGCCGCCCTGGTAGAGAATCTTTGTTAGTGGAGGATGGGTCCAATGCTGAGACAAAGTAGGAGATGGAGATGGAGATCGTTGATGCCTTGGCAGATGACGCGACAACGGCCGATGTAGGAGCTGTACCTGACGATGTGCGCACTCCTATATTTGCAGGTCTGAAGAGAGCTACCATGGTGCCAGGAGCAACAGTAAGAGGAGTAGATGATACAGATACTGATGCTCGACCCACAGCAGACACCCAGGTTGTTCTGGAAGATACGTCCGGAGCAACTACAGGAGCGGTAGGATTCATGCTGTCAGGCGATGGGGAGGCTAACGCTCCACGAGGAACAGAGAGTCAGAGTGTCGGCGTAGTAGCAGCTATGGAGGTGGCAAGGATTGTAGTATAGACATCCACCTCATCCCTTGTTGCGGGGTTGGTGTACCACCCTTTCCTGGTTTCTCCCACTTCATCGGCCGTGGAGGGGGTAGAGTGCTCACCGACGACCACGAGATACCACAGGATGGATATGATGGGTAGTGCTGGGTAGCGGGAGCATGTGATAGACCGCCAAGATGACACAGACTTCCTCTATGAGGACGAGTCATCCTATGTGGACTGGTCAGACCGAGAGTCAGAGGCACACGTAGAGGCTCGGTGTGCTGCCATATTTGAAGCAGCCGTGGTTCATCCACAAGATGGCCCGTGGGTGACAACAGACTTCCGCGTGTTCGACTTGCCGGCAGCGACAGGTGAGCTTGCACGAGTCACCCCTATAGATATGGATACCACAGAGAGCGCGGGACAAGCTGTGCACCTTAGGCTCATGGCTCCCTTGACCACCACGGTGATTTCAGTCGACGACATTGTTACAGACATTCGAGCTACAGTTCTTGTGCACAAGCATCTACACTCTGCAGTGGATGCAAAGGAGGTAGCCGTGGCTCGAGTGGAGACGCATGTGCAGGATTCTGTGACCGAGCTCCAGGATGTCAGGAGCCATTGGGACACCACGGTTGTTTGGAGATGACATGCTCCCAACAAGTGCATGGAGGATGTGCACACACATCTCAAGGCAGCTGAGGAGTCTCCACAGGATACACGTTTACGACGGGCGGACCTCCAGCAGCAGGTGGATGATGGGCTGCCCACCATGGGTCGGGAGGAGCACCACGGTACTGCGCGCACGTTCAATGTCCACGACAATGCCGCAGATGCAGATGTACCTATGGATGCCGGCGTCTGGCAAGTAGTTGACGGTTGAGCAACAGGTGTGTCAGCACTAGTCGGTGCCTTCGCAGCACCTGTTCCTACAGCCCCATACGATTTACATGGCGACTCATTATCTGGTGTCCACGCCTTGCCAGCAGCTCGTAGCCAGGTGGCACTTGAGTCGACGACTGACGCAGAGGACGTCGACTTGTGCGAAGAGCATGCGAAGCTGCACTCCTTCCTGTGGGATGAGGCCGCGAGGCTAGAGGATGCCGTGGCTCGTGCTGACGTGCACGTGACGGAGGTCCACCTTCAATTTCGTGTTGCGTCTGATCGCCTACATGCCGCAAATATACCTGACCGGTCAACAGCAGCATCGGAGCTTGTTGAGCTACACATGCACCTCGATGTTGCAGAGGCTACGAGGTGATATGCAGCTCAGTAGTTGGTGGCCATATAGCAGGTGATTGTTTTGGAGGAGGCCCTCAGCGCTGCACCAATTGCAACAACAGGAGACGACCGGAGCAGTGACCATGACGACAACAACAATGACGATGACATCAATGATGGCGCTGCGGGGTGAGGCTATGTACCAGCATATCCTACCAGCATCGTCGTCAACCTTGCTATTGCTATGCAGGGGTATGTCGCCATGGGGGAGCCGTGCTCCCTCCTCAGCGATCATGTTGGGTGTAGTCATCAACTTTATTTGTGTTGTCGGCCTCTACCGCACAGGCAGAGTGTTGTGTGCGGTTGACTTGGGTCGAGGTGCTGGTGTTTGAGACCCGAACACTTGGTGTGTTGTACCAACGTGACGAGGAAACCCAACAACCTTGAAACCACCATCAGTTTTTTTGCGTTGTCGAGCTCTGTAGTCCAGGGGGAGTGTCTGTGTTGGTGTGTGGGCTTTGGCTTGACACTCTTATGAGGACGGCGTGGTCAGTTTGGGTTTGGCATGATGCTCTCGTCAAGGTTATGTTGGTCGAGACCAGCGCACCTGGTGAGTTGTACCGGTGTGACGTGGAGACCCATGGCATCCGTGTGTTATGTATGATCCATGTATGGTGTGGCCGAGACCCGGACACCCGCAAATATTTTCTGTGGTCACAAGGAGACCTTGTTTCTCTGTACCTCTTGCATGATATCCCCCTAATCTTTAATTTCGATGTTAATTGTTTATGGAGTGGTTGAAATAGGATACCATATTTCATTCATCAAATTTCAAGGACCAATAAAGAATAATAATGTCTTTCCATCGATTTTAAAGTACCATGTGTCATCATTTGCTTCTTTTCCTTTTGAGTCAGGGTCACTTCCTAATGTATGGATTTGCATGGAGCGATCTTGAACAATGGTTTTTGTTTTTGCTGTGGTGGAAAGTTCCTCTCGCATGCCTTTCTGTTATGTCGCGCTGGCACAAAAAGGAACGCGATGTTATCCTACACTTCACCTGATAGCGTTTCTGACAAGATGTCAGGCAAACTGTGCGAAGTTGACTGTTGGAATCTCAAAATTTGTTCTTGAATGACTGCAATAGCTGTGAGAGATCCACGGGAGATGTGCATGGGGGTTGAACACACGATGCAGATTGTTGAACTTAAGGATCACACAAATCACAAGCCTACCCCATTGTCAAAAATGAAAGTGCCATCTATTCACGAATTCGGTGAATTGGGACCACTAATATAATTCAAGCTTAAAAAATCACGATGAAAATTGAAGATCAGATAATTCGTCAAATCCCAAATGTCAAATTTAAAGATCACATGAGTATTTGACACGTAGGTGTGTGATTGACTTCTTGCATGGTCAAGACCCCGGCACTTGGTGGAATGCACCATTGTCACGAGGAAACCTTGTGCTGTTGTATGCTTGATCGCTGCTCGCCATGATTGGTTGCCCGGACCATTCTTCCCTGCCTTCGCTCAGACATCGTTATCGTGACGGTTGTGTCAGCCAAGGGGAGTGTTGGTGTGTTTGGCTTTTACCCCTCACGAGTGATGGCCATAGTGATTGTTGGTTTGTGTGGCTTCCACCCGTCACGAGTGACGCCGATGGATTATCCATATACCCATGTTGGTGGTATATGGTAGAGGAGGGTGTGACGACAGGACGAGCCTCCGGAATGTACTGAGAATTCTCCAACACCTATGACAGCGTCAGCGAGACGTGGTCGATGCATCCCGGCAGCCTTGTTGGCTTGTCGGGAGGTAGGAGAGTTTTCTCGGTGGGTTAAGACCCACGCACCCGTTGGACTGTACTAGTGCGACGAGGAGACCCGATGGTTGTAGCAAGGCTTCCGATGTTTTGCAAGCCGTTTTGGATGTCTGGACGCTGATTTCAAGTTTTTCTTGCACTGCTCGTATTTCCTCGGTGGTCGAGACCCGGGCACTCGAAGAGCTATTGCGGTGCCCCGAGGAGACCACCTTTGTTGTTCTTGTGGTGTATGCAGTGTGTTCTCCCCGCTGACTTGTTTGGGTTCAGCGTGGGTGACGGGGCCCAGTGCGACTAGCTGTCAGCGTCCATACATAAGCCCTCTAGGGGCTCATTTGTGAACTCTCATTGTTCTTTCATGTAATGCATTCCAGACTTGACCAAATTTTTACCGTTTTTGCATTCCACTCACACAGAGCTCATGTTTGCTTTTGCACGGGCCTGCATGCCCTAAATGATTTCCAACTTGGTATCAGAGCACAAGGGGGCGTATGAGCAGCAGAAGCAGTAGTAGTGGGCGGAATGCAAAGAGAATGCGCCACGTGGCGCCACGTCGGCAGCACCGTGAGGAAGCGCAAAACGATTTCACGTGAACGCCACGAGGGTTATGAGCCATGCACAACTGCATTTGCGACGGCGTTGGCAACAGTAGTAGCAGCAGCAACAGACGTAGCAGCCGCGGCAGCTGCAGTGCCACGCAGCAGGAGCGGTGGTGGGAGAGCAACCGCTCACAACACCAGCAGTGGTGGCGGCAGCAGCAGCAACGGCGGCCATCAGTAGTATTCGCACAAGTTGCACAGGCGGCAGTAGCAGCAATAGCGGCAGCCGTTATGTTGCGCTGTAGCAGCAGCAATAGCAGGTATATCAGCGCATCAGCCATTGTAGTAGCGGTGACAACAGTAATAGCACATAGCAAAAGCAGCAACAGTAGCCATTGTAGTAGTGGCGGTAGCAGTAGAAACCTGCNCGAGGAGACCACCTTTGTTGTTCTTGTGGTGTATGCAGTGTGTTCTCCCCGCTGACTTGTTTGGGTTCAGCGTGGGTGACGGGGCCCAGTGCGACTAGCTGTCAGCGTCCATACATAAGCCCTCTAGGGGCTCATTTGTGAACTCTCATTGTTCTTTCATGTAATGCATTCCAGACTTGACCAAATTTTTACCGTTTTTGCATTCCACTCACACAGAGCTCATGTTTGCTTTTGCACGGGCCTGCATGCCCTAAATGATTTCCAACTTGGTATCAGAGCACAAGGGGGCGTATGAGCAGCAGAAGCAGTAGTAGTGGGCGGAATGCAAAGAGAATGCGCCACGTGGCGCCACGTCGGCAGCACCGTGAGGAAGCGCAAAACGATTTCACGTGAACGCCACGAGGGTTATGAGCCATGCACAACTGCATTTGCGACGGCGTTGGCAACAGTAGTAGCAGCAGCAACAGACGTAGCAGCCGCGGCAGCTGCAGTGCCACGCAGCAGGAGCGGTGGTGGGAGAGCAACCGCTCACAACACCAGCAGTGGTGGCGGCAGCAGCAGCAACGGCGGCCATCAGTAGTATTCGCACAAGTTGCACAGGCGGCAGTAGCAGCAATAGCGGCAGCCGTTATGTTGCGCTGTAGCAGCAGCAATAGCAGGTATATCAGCGCATCAGCCATTGTAGTAGCGGTGACAACAGTAATAGCACATAGCAAAAGCAGCAACAGTAGCCATTGTAGTAGTGGCGGTAGCAGTAGAAACCTGCAACAGAGGCGGTAGCAGCAGCAGCAGCAGCAGCGACAACAACACCAAGTAGTAGCGGCAGGAGTAGCAAGCAGTAGCTACTACTACTACGTAGAGTAGCAACAACAGCAACAGCGGACGCAACAGCAGCAGCGACGGGAGCACCAAGCAGCAACAGCAGTTGGTGCTACGCAGATTAGCAGTAACAGTAGTAGTAACGGAAGCAGCAGCAGCAGCATTCGCAGCAGTTGCACCCGCCGCTGCAACTGCTGTTGCAAGAGGACCTCGTAACCATCCACTGAGGGTTCCCCCTCATAGGGACCCCCTCGAGCCCCCACAAAGGGGCCCCACGGAGGGGCCCCTTGGCCCTTCAAGCCCCCCCCCCTCTTGAGGGGGCCCTAGAAGGGCCCCGTCGAGCCCCCTCCAAGGGGCTCCTCGGAGGGGCCCATCTGCTCCGTTGGCCAACGGACGGAGGGAGGGACGGACCCCCCCTCCCTTCCCCCCTCCGTCACTCGCTCACTTGCTCACTTGTTCGCTCGTCTCTTTAGGGAACGAGCAAGGAGCGAGGGGGGACGACCTGAAGTCACCCATTCCTTGTTTTTTATTCTCCCCCCCCTCCCCAATCCTCACCTACCCTTTTTTCTAGGGGGCAATCCATAAACAGGTGATGGTCAAACCTGGGGTGAGCAAAGAGCAAAAAATGAAAGGAAAAAGGGGCGGGTGAGGGCGGAAAAAAAAAGAAACACATCTTCCGGGGCCATACAATACCCCAACATCTCACTGATACCACCAGCAACAGCAACCACTGCAACAATAGCAGCAAGAAACATATCTTCCATGCACCATTGGCGGCGGTTGCAGCAGCGCTTTAACTTTCACATTCCCAACCAGCAGCAGATTGTGTTGTCGGCGGCGATCTTTGGTTCGAGACGCATCGTGGACCGGCGTCTGCCTAGGGCCCGTGTATTGGTGCGCACAGTTCACACCATAGGATCGATGGCAGATTCGAGTATGTGCATATCCGAGGGTTGGGTCATCTACCGCTTGGAGCAGCAGCCACACCTGTAGCCGCCACCCCTTTTGTTCCTGGAGCAGTCTTTGCTCCATTGGTGGAAGCAGTACTAGTAGCCGCAGCTAGTCAGACTCCATTCTCCGGGCGTACTGTGGTAGTGCAGCTCGTCCTGTCTGGTCACGTTTGCTGACCCCGACGCCATGACCTCCGGGAGTGATAGTACCCACTCGTCTCCTCTCCTGTGGCCTGGTGTTTACCACCGGAAGTAGGTGTCCTTGGCACCTATCCATCATCCGACGCACGAGATGAGTGCGTAGACATCTGAGCAAGCGCCCTACGTGTTCGCCTGCTACTACTGTGGTGATGGACGTCATGGTTGGCATCGCTGCTAGATGCACCCTCGCAGCTCGCATCCACCTTGGCTTCAGCCTCGTCCGAGCCTGCGTCCTCCACAGCATACGGATCTGCCAGCCTAGGTAGATCCCCTAGCTGGATATTTGGCGACCATATTCGCCGAGATCCACGGCCTGAGGCACATGGTGTAGTAGCTTTGTGACCTCGTCGTCACCGAGTGTGTGTCTGCTACTAGTTCGTCAACGGCCTCTTCGATCACATCTCCTTCATCCTCTCCTCCTTCCTCATCTGATGGTGTCCGTTCAGCTCCACCTGCCAGCCAGTCCCAGGCTGCCACCACCCTTTTGATCCTCCACTCTCCTACGATCACGATGCCACGGCGCAATGACATGCCTTCATGTAGTCATTCCAATTGTGTGTCTCCACGGCGTCAGCATCAGTGCTCCGCACACCGTGCTCATGCCGGTTTTCATACATCCTCCCCCTCCTTGGCATCCGTTGCTGTGCATGTCGAGGGGGGAGTGTGGTCACCGTGCATTGCCTGTTGAAACCGCAGGAATAGCATCCGCACTCGCGTCGGGCCGGGGTGCGCGAGCGTCAGCTCAGGCAGATTCAGCCGATATGGCCACAGCACATGACGTGGAGTCTGATCCCGACGTGGCCTTCATGGTGGAGAATTACGTGTCAATGAGCTTGACTTCCACATCTGGGCTGGATCTAGATCTTCCCCAGCAGCAGGTTACATCAGGAGGAGCGTAGGCATGGCATCCCTGGGCGGTGCCACTCGCTACTCCGACCGGTGCCACAAGAGTCTCGTATAGATCAGGATGCGTCTACTGTACTTTTGGGGGAGTGTGTGCAGCAAACTCACACCTGTCCGATGAAGGTTGGAGTACTTGGGACGTGCATGTCATCGAGGTCGACATCTATGCTAGGGCAGGAGCCGGATATTCTCTAGTAGCAGGTTGCATCAGAAGGAGTGCAGGTCATGCGTGCCTGGGCGGTGCCACTCACGACTCCGACTGGTAGCGGCCTCGCACTGGCACAAGAGTATCGTGTGGATCGGGATACTCCATACGGATTTTCGGGGGCGTTGGCACACAAGACACACACCAGTCCCACAGCGGTTGCAGTGCATGAGTAGAGTCGGTCGGCTGCTCTTTTAGAGGTTGAAGCAATCTTGAGAGTAGCAAAAACAACAGGCTAGGAGAGATGTCACTGGGACATGTGCTGTAGCAAGAACAACAGGCTCCATCGTGTCATATGCGCTACCTCATGACCGGCTTCACCGTGAGGAGTTGCCCATGTTCCCAGAGTCTACGGGTTCCCATACACATGACGGAGTAGCGACACACATGACGGAGTCAGATGGTGGTCCTAACTCCATTACCAAGCAGGTAGCAGCGACCAGCCTTCCCGACGAGACAATGCGTGAGCGCTAGCTGCGCTTGCTGGTTGCCTTGACGGGCATTGTCAAGCTTGAGTCCTACACACATGTGTTCACTACGGCGGCAGTCAAGGAGAGTGGAGCAGATCCGCACATGCGGCAAGAGTCACTTTGTCAGTAGGAGCTGAGTTCTGCCCTCTTGTGTTCAATTGTTGGTGACCCTGCTAATCACATCAACGCTGAGAGTGGCGGTACCTGCCCGGACGACACTTCCACATGATCCATGGACTTTGACTCCTCCTTCTCCTTCTCTCTCAGCATGCGACCGCTCATTCCTCCTCGTATGATAGACACGAGCTGTGATGTAGATGCAACACCTGTAGTTGCATCTGATGTTCCAGCGTCAGACCACATTGCAACTTTGGTTGACCCCCAGGAGGATGCAGCAACACCGGCTCCATCGTCTTCAGCAACAGAGATGCAGATGGAGCTGTACTCGTGAGTTCTACAGTCTGCATGTACAGCATCCAGTGAGGCATAGTGTATCCTATGCGAGCTAGACATGGGCCACCTCCACATGTCCGAGGCAGATTTTGCTGACCTGAAAAAGCGTGTAGTGATATTACAGCGGGAGGTGATGGCAGCGTGTGAACGATTGTCAGAGGAGGGGAGCACCAGTACTATTGGCACGAGCTTTCCACTACCATGATCTCGCACACCCATACCCAAAGAGGATCCTATAGTAGCTCCGAGCATGACATTCTATGGAGACACTACCACAGGAGAGCTGAGTGTGCCTTCCGTTTCCGCCATCATCGTTCATGTCGACTCCATCATCACTCCTCCTTTTGCTGCTGACATCACGCACCTTCATCCACCCGACTCAGCAGCTCCATCGTCACCTTCGTTCATCCGGTTCGTCACTCCAGCCCTCCTCTTCTGGCAGTACACTCTTGTGCCTCAGGGTGCTTTATCCCCCCTTGGAGGCGAGCTCCACCACTTCATCCACACTTGCGTGCTGCACACTCATTCCCTTTCCTCATGTGTACACAGATGCATCGTGGCACAGCGGAGAGAGGAGAGATTATGAGTTAGGACCTTTGACAATCACACGAGGATTGGTACACTCCATGTGGTGTAAGAGCGACGTGAGGAGTCATAGCCGGAGACACCACTTCATCTTTGAGGGTACAACCAGACTCGTCCTTGACATGGGGAGTTATCTTTCTGTGATGGGAGACCACGTGATTTATCGCTGAGAGTCTGCTCATGTACAGTATCAGCATCTCCATTGAGGACTTTGCCGCCAGGTTCATCTACCCAGGGGGGAGTGTTGTGTGGCCCTCGACCTGCCACAACGTCATGGGAGATGCATGGCGAGGGGTCCATGCTCTGCTATGAGCATACTACAGCAGCCGGAATGTGGCTCATGTCACATGCCTGTAGAGCTACATGTCGATGTTCGCACTCTGTTGGTCGAGACCCGGACACTTGGTGGATTGTGCAGGTGTCACAAAGAGATCATGTGATCGTGTGTCTTGGTGTGTGGTTGTAATACCTGTGGTATGTGCATGCGAGCTTGATTGCTCATGGTGGTCAAGACCCGGACACGTGGTGACGTGCACCCGTGTTACGAGGAGATCCCCCCATGATCCTGTGCGTTGGTTGATGATGCTATTGTGACCGGCATACGGAGACCTGTTGGATTGCTCGTAGCGGTCAAGACCCAGGAACTGGCACCGCCAGTGTCACAAGGAGACCCTCTTGTCCTCTGACATGTGTATGATGTGCATTACTCCTCTCATGGTCGAGACCCAAACACTTAGTGGGATGTGCCAGTGTCTAGGGAGACCTTAAATGGGTAGCAGATGTGTGTGTGTGTGTGTGTGTGTGTGTGTGTGTGTGTGTGTGTGTGTGTGTGTGTGTGTGTGTGTGTGTGG
>SZWC01003928.1:0-35476 GCA_023375785.1 Penium margaritaceum | reverse complement strand
ATGGAGCTGAGCGCGTCGCCGGAGAGAGGAGGCTCCAGCGAACTGCGAGAAGACCTCAGCGTGCGTCGGCTCCACCGGACGACACTCCATCAGCGTCGAGTCTCGCCGTCAGTCATCTGCACGCCGATGTACACAAGCCGGGAGGACACAACAGAGCACAATGAGAGATGCAAAAAAAACCAACACTCCCCCATGACTCACAGGCGTAGTGCACATGGGCGGACAGGGACACGGTCAACATCCAGACTCCCCCAGGGCATGCAGAGATGCAGGCAGAGATAAAGAGAGAGCCACTCACGGACGTACGCCGACCGAACTCACAGCCTTCTTAAACGAGTCGCGCTTCAGTGCCTTGGTCAGGAAGTCAGCCAACTGCCGTGATGTCTCAACCCACACGATGCTGATGCTGTCGTCATGCAACAATGACCGCACATAGTGATACTCAACGTTGATGTGCTTTGTGCGTGTGTGATGCACGCCGTCATTTTTGGCGATGGCCATGGCACTCTCATTGTCACAATGCAACGTGATGGATGGGACGGACTGACGCAACTCGGACAACAGACGACGCAACCACACACTCTCACACGCGCCTGAGCGAAGGGCCATGTACTCAGCCTCAGTAGTGCTGCGTGCAATGCACCCCTGCTTGCCACTGTGCCAGGACACAGCCGTGCCGCCAATCAGAAAGATCCAGCCTGTGCGACTCTTACCGTCAGGACTGCCGGCCCAGTCGCTGTCAGTGTAGCCCACTGCAACAACAGACGGTTGACGGCGGAACATGAGACCTCACCGAGGAGTCGAGACGACATAGCGCAGTACTCGGATCGCGGCCTCGTGGTGGAGGTGACGCGGGTCCTGAGAAAACTGGGCCAGGAGGTTGACGGCGAACGCGATGTCTGGACGCGTCGTCGTCGCCAGGAACATCAGTGACCCGATGACTCGCAGGTACGTGGTCACGTCAACGGGCTCCCCCACAACTGCTGGGTCAGGACTCTTCAGCTTCACCTGGCCATCGGGCGACATGGGTGAGGATGCGCTCGGCACGAGTGGGAGGTCCTCGGCAAAGCGAGTGGACAGAGTCTGCACATAAGCAGCCTGATGGACGTGGAGGATGCCCTGGGAGCGATCAGGCTCAAGCTCCATGCCCAGGAAGACTCGGGCAGACCCGAGATCCTTCATCTGGTAGGTGGCGTGCAGCAGGTCCTTGACGCGCTGGATGGCGGCCGTGTCTGGCGACGCAATGAGGAGGTCGTTGACGTACACCAGAACAGCAGCGAAGGTCTGGCCTCGCGGACTGACAAACAGTGCAGGGTCCGCGGTGCTGCGCTGGAGCCCACCACGAAGGAGCGTGCTGCTGATCTCCTGGTTCCAGCACCGAGGCGACTGCTTCAGGCCATAGAGGGCCTTACGTAGTCGCCACACTCTTCCGGTGCCATTGTCGAAGCTTGGTGGCTGCACCATGTAAAGCTCCTCACCCTCCAGTGAACCATGAAGAAAAGCGTTGCTCACATCCATCTGATGCAGCTCCCACCCGTACTGGGCGACCAGGCTGAAGAGCGCCCGGCTGGTGGAGAACCGGCCAACTGGGGCAAAGATCTGGTCATAGTCAACCCTAGGGACCTGGGCAAACCCCTTTGCAGTGAGGCAGGCCTTGTACTTGTCCAAGGACCCGTCGGGTTTCCACTTGCGCCGAAAGACCCACTTGGCACCGATGGCCTTCCGACCTGGAGGAAGGTCGACGAGGTCATACACGTGGTGCTGTCGGATAGCGGCGAGCTCATCGGCGCAGGCAGCGTCCCAGTGTGCGGCCTCAGGAGAGGCTCGTGCCTCGCGCAAGGTGGCTGGGTCCTCCGGGCGTGCTGTGGAGCGGACTGAGAGAGCATGTGCCTCTCGCGCCCCAGGTGGGATGCGCGCCAAGGCAGCCACGACAGCGTGCCGATGCTCGTGATGGAGCATGGCGTAGCCCAATGCGGAGCCCGGGTGCAAGTCTGTAACAATGGCCGACGTGGTCAGGCCCAGGGCCTTGGTGCCAGGGTCCCCACTCATGACCGTGGGAGTGGAGGAGGCACGTGGAGCCACGGGGAGTCGAGGCGCTACCGAGCGCGGTGCGACAGTCTGCACGCTCACCGACGGCCTGGGTCGGAGGCTGCCGCCGGGGCCACGTGTGTAGCGTGGCAAGGCATGCGACGGCGCTGATGGGCCAGTGGAGGCGACTGGGGCAGCTGGCCCGGAGGGACCAGCGGACGCGACTGGGGCAGCTGGCCCGGAGGGACCAGCGGACGCGACTGGGGCAGCTGGCCCGGAGGGACTAGCGGACGCGGCTGGGGCAGCTGGCCCGGAGGGACCAGCGGACGCGACTGGGGCAGCTGGCCCGGAGGGACTAGCGGACGCGGCTGGGGCAGCTGGCCCGGAGGGACCAGCGGACGCGACTGGGGCAGCTGGCCCGGAGGGACCAGCGGACGCGACTGGGGCAGCCTGGAGGGACCAGCGGACGCGGCTGGGGCAGCTGGCCCGGAGGGACCAGCGGACGCGACTGGGGCAGCTGGTTCGGAGGGACTAGCGGACGCGACTGGGGAAGCTGGCCCGGAGGGACCAGCGGACGCGACTGGGGCAGCTGGCCCGGAGGGACCAGCGGACGCGACTGGGGCAGCTGGCCCGGAGGGACCAGTGGACGCGACTGGGGCAGCTGGTCCGGAGGGACCAGCAGACGCGGCCGGGGAAGCTGGCCCGGAGGGACCAGCGGACGCGGCTGGGGCAGTCGGCCCGGAGGGACCGAAGAATGTGTCACCCGGACGCGGTAGGACGGAGGACGAACTCACCACTCCCCCACGCGACGGGATAGACACAGACGAGCCGGAGCAAATGAGGTCGCAAGGAAACAGGTCCTCGAAGAAGAGGGCATCCCGGGACTCAACGATGCAGTGTCGGGAGGGGTCCCAGAAGCGCTAGGCCTTGGACTGGCAAGAGACACCGAGGAAGGTGCAGGGACGGCCGCGGGGGGCGAGCTTGCCGCCCTGCTGCGGGGCGGGCAGCCAGACGATGGCGACACAACCCCAGACACGAGCGGGGCGGAGGTCAGCGCGCTGACCGTACCAATGCTGGTACGGCGTGGACTGACGGGGAAGGGGACCGTGGGGAATCCGGTTCCAGACGAAGGTCATGTAGGTCATGGCTTCAAAGTAGAAGCCCTCGGAGAGACCGGACTCGACACGCATGGTGCGGACGGCGTCGGCCATGGTCCGGTTCCACCGCTCGGAGACACCGTTCTGGGCGGGGGTGTAGGGCGCGGATGTCTCGTGGTGGATCCCACGGGAGGCGAGGAAAGTCGTGGCCTCACCCATGTACTCGCCACTGCGATCGGAGCCAAAGCGGCGAAGGGAGCGGCCACACGTGCGCTCTGCGAGGACAAGCCAGTCCTGGATGGCGTGGGCGACATCGCTCTTCTGCCTGAGGCAGAAGACCCAGCGATAGCGAGAGTAGTCATCCGTGAGGGCGAGGACATAGCGCCCATGCTCGCCGACCGACTCGGTGGGGAGAGGGCCCATGACATCCGAATGGACAAGGTCGAGAGGGGCAGATGCACGGGAGGCAGACAAAGGGTACGTGGACCGGTGCATCTTCCCCTGAGCGCAGTCAATGCACTCAGTGGGACACGGGAGAGGGAAAGTCTCCGGGTCAAGGCCCGAGGCAGGCTGGGTGCGAAGCATGCTGTCCACAGCGGCAGAGCGGACGTGGCAGAGGCGGCGGTGCAAGAGGCGGGTGTGCTGAGGAGAAAGCGTACTGGTGACGAGCACATGGCCTGTGGCGGCCGACNCAGAAAGACGTCACCGGCAGGACCACGAAACCGAACGACGCCAACACCACGGACAGGCAACACCTGTCCAGAGCCCGTCCGGACACCGGAGACATCGCCGACAGGACCGAGCATACTGAAGGCCTCACGAGAGGCCGTCATGTGATGCGTGGCCCCGGAGTCGATTATCCAGGTCTCAGCAGGGTCCTGGACCGGGGTCGCTAGATCGCTAACGGTCACATGGTAGCAGGCGAGGGACGCGGACGCGGTGGATGGAGGCGCGAAACGGGACTGCCAATCGTCAAGCCAGGCAACATCATCAAGAAGAGAGGCGGAGGAGGCCACAGGCGACGACAAGACAGACGAGGAAATGGGACACGACCGCAGCTCAGTCTCAGTCATGCAGGGCTGGGCAGGAGAGCAGGAGATGACGCAACTCGCACTTCCCTGGGGAGGAGGGCGAGGCAGGCCGAGTTGGAGCGCGATAAACTGCTCCAGCTGACGCTCACGGGAGGACGGCCCGGGAGCGGAGACGGAGTGCGGTGTGACGGCGCCGGAGCCCGGGTAGGAGGAGGACGGAATCGCCAAAGAGAACGGGGAGGCCGACGGCTGCGGAGTCGGTGTCTGCGGGACTGGCGAGGCGACCGGGGTGGTGGAGCCGCTGGACGAGGTCGAGGCGTCAGAACTGGCGACAGCGACGGAGGCAGAGGCGAGACGGCGCTCCCGCTGGCGACGCATGGTGGCGATGATGCGCGCCTCGTCCGTCGGCAGCGGGCACGTGTACCACCCGTGCCCAGGCTGGCCACAATTGTGGCAGGCAGAGCCACCACTGCCAGACCCGGTCGACGGCTGCTGCTGCTGCTGCTGCTGCTAACCCTTGCCCTTCTTGCACCGACGCTTCTTCTTCGCCGTCGGTGAAGCGCTGGCGGAGGAGCTGGCGGAGGAGCTGGCGGATGTGGCTCTGGCGGGAGAGGCGATGGCCACGGAGGCGAGAGCCTCCGTGCGATGGAGTTCGGAATCCAGGCGAGCTTCCTCAATGCGGAGGAAGAGCTCGTATGCCCAGGGCATGAGGGTGCCCTGGGTCGCCATGGTGGAGAGGACGTCGTGGGGGTAGAGAACGAAGACGTCCGCGTACGCGCTGGTGGCGCCACGCTTGATGGTGAGGAGCGCGGACAGAGGTGGTGGAGCAGCTGTACCGAGGTGACGCAGGATGTCCTCCGCCCGCTGCCAATAGGCAGTGACCGTCTCGGTCTCCCCCATGCGCAGGGAGTTTAACTCTCGGAGCAGACGGCTGATCTCAGCGTCGCTGGACAGACGGTGAGGCCGAGTGAGGATGTGCCATGCGGATGCAGGGTCCGGTGTGGCGCCAGTGGTGAAGTCGCCGAGGAAGGGCTCCAGTGCCAGGCGGGAAGCCGGAGGGACAACTGGGACGAGGGCACGGACGGCGCGACCAGCGTCATACAGCTGGTCAGCCTGGGTGGAGTCATAGGGATGGGTGTAGTACACCCATAGGCCCTCCCCTTGCGCCCAGATGCGGAAGTTGAGCTCCCAGCTCCGGAACTGCTCGCCAGCCTTAAGCGGCGGCGGCGGTGTCTCAAAGTCCTTCTGCCTGCGGCCGACGCCCAGAGTGGGGCCAAGGATGGAGGTCACCATTTGCCGCTGGCGCTGAGTTTGCTGCTGCGCTAAGTAGTGCGTGGCATCGGACACAGCTGGGCTGGCGTGCCCTGGAGGGATGAAGGGTGGCAGCGCACCGGTAGCAGTGTGGGAAGCTGATGGCTGCAACGCCACAAGCTGCTACGTCAAGGCGGTGAGCTGTAGCTGAAGAGCGGCGAGGGGGTCAGGGACGCCGCCGCCGATGCCAGAGGACATCTGCTGCTACAGTTGCTGTTGCTGCTGCTGCTGCTGCTGCTGCTGCTGCTGTCTCTGCATCAAGGCGGCGAGCTGCAGCTGAAGAGCGGCGAGTGGGTCAGGGATGCCATTGCCGATGCCAGAGGGCAACTGCTGCTGCTGCTGCTGCTGCTACTGCTGCGGTTGCTGTTGCTGCTGCTGCGGCTGCTGCCGCTGCTGCTGCTGCTGCTGCTCCTGCTGTAGCTTCTGCTGCTGCTGCTGTTGCTGCTGCTGCTGCGGCTGCTGTTGCTGCTGCTACCGCTGCTGCTGCTGCTGTTGCGGCTACTGCTGCTGCTGCTGCTGCAGCTGCTGTATCTGCTGCACAAAAGGGGGGCTAGGGGTCCCTCCCCCAACGGAGGAGGACCCCGCGTCAGAGGGGCTGTTGGTCATGGTGGTGAAAGATGCCTCTCGTCCTCTTTTGTGTTTTTTTTTCTTCTTTTCTTCTGTGCTACTGAGATCAGCAGTGACATCAGCCGAGCATGGCTGACGTCAGCAGTGGGAACTGCGTGTGTGCAGTGCCACTGTTTTCTCCCCCGGCCCCCCTTTTTTTGTTTTCTTTTTTTTTTCTTTTCTGTTGATGACATCAGCAGTGACGTCAGCAGAGGGGTGCTGACGTCAGCAGCGGCAAATGTTGGGGCCGCCGCTGCTGTTGTTGGTGCTGATGCTGCTGTTGCTGCTGCTGCTGCTGCTGTTGCACTGCTACTGCTGCTGCTGCTGCTGCTACGATTGCTGCCGCTGCTGCTGCTGTGGCTGCTGCTACTGCTGCTGCAGCTGTTTGCTGCTGCTGCTGCTGCTACTGCTGATGCTGCTGCTGCTGCTGCTGTTGCTGCTGCTGTGGGTGCTGCAGCTACTACTGCTCGTGCTGCGAGCTGCAGCAGCTGTTGTGACTGCTGCTGCTGCAGCAGCGAGCTACTACAGCTCGCTGCTGCAGCTGAGTGCTGCTGCAGCTGAGTGCTGCTGCAGCTGCTGCGTGTTGCAGCAACTGCTCGCTGTAGCTGCAGGCTGCTACAGCGAATTGCGGGGTAGGGGGATTTTTTTTGCTGTCTTTTTTTTTTCCCTTCTTGTCAACAGCGGGCAGCAGCTCGCTGCCTGCTGCGAGCAGCGAGCTGCTGCTCGCCCAGCAGCAGCAAGCTGCTGCTCGCTGGCAGCAGCGAGCTGCTGCTCGCTGCTCGCTCGCTGCGAGTAGCGGGCAGCAACAACCGCGGCTGGGAGCTGCTGCTCGCTGCTGCTGCTGCTGCTGCTGCTGCAGCTGTCAGCTGCTGCAGCTCGCTGCAGCAGCTGCTGCAGCCCGTTGCTACTGCTGGGCGCTGCTGCAACTGCTGCGTGCTGTGGCTGCTGCCTGCTGCTGCTGCGAGCTGCTGCAGCCGGCTGCTGCTGCGTGCTGCTGCTGCTGCTGCACGCCGCTGCTGCTGCTGCACGGTGCTACTGCTATTACTGCGAGCTGCTGCTGCTGCGGGCTGCTGCTGTTGCTGCTGCTGCGAGCTGCTGCTGCTGTTGCTGCGAGCTGCTGCTGCTGCGGGCTGATACGAGCTGCTGCTTCTGCCAGCTGCTGCTGGTGGTGCGAGTCACTGCACCTGGGTGACGTTGCCGCGTGCTTCGTCGCCCACAGACGTCAGACGCCGCCTGCCGCTCACCTCCTCGCGTCACGCGTGGAGGATTTCGGCAACATTTCCCCTGGCCCTGTGGCCGTGGGAAAAATTCTGACGCTGCAACCAGGAGGGTCAATGCTGTCGAAAAAAATCCGGCAGCGTTTTCCCTGCACTGGCGCGTATGGGAGGTCCGCCGGCGTTGTCTGGCACCTGTTCGCCAGTCTTCTGCTGCTGCTGCTACGCTCTGGCTCTGATGCCAAGAAAGAAACTATGCAGCAGGTTGGGGCAGCAACGTTGTTGATGCAGCGTGCGGGCTTCCACGCTCGTTGCTTAAGTCAGCTGCCCCCTCAGTCTGCTGCTCTAGAGTAAGTCTGGAAGATCTGGGTTTTGTTACTCAGAAACGCGCGCGCCTGAGTTAGCGCCAGAAAGCAGCTGAAAACTGATAATGACTGATTAGGAATGAGGAATGAACAACAATGGGAGACCCCTCCAAGTTCTAGGCCCCCCCCAACTCTGTAGAGCTTGTTACTCAGTTCAACAGCCAATCAGAAAATAGCTCAGTTCAGGCTGGCAGGTTTTCTCGGTGAGGCCTGCCAGGCAGCCGACAGCCCAAAACCCGGGCGTCGTCCGTTTTGCCTGAAAACTGGACCATACCATAATACCGACGCTGCAAACGCAGCCGTGCGGTCAGAATCTGCTAGAAAAATAGTAGCGAGGAGTTATGGCAGCCTAAACCCAGATGGTGCCCACAATGGTTTATGCTGCCAAGCAGGGCCATGCAACATGCAACTGGGACCTTAGGCGGTGCATGACGATGCAGACGCGATGGGACGCGCTGGACGCATGCAAGCAGCAACTGCGTTGTCAATGACCGCCGGGAGCACGACCGCCGAGGAGGCCTGCCGATGGAGCTGAGCGCGTCGTCGGAGAGGGGAGGCTCCAGCGAACAGCGAGAAGACCTCAGCGTGCTTCGGCTCCACCGGTCGACACTCCATCAGCGTCGAGTCTCGCCGTCAGTGATCTGCACGCCAATGTACACAAGCCGGGAGGACACAACAGAGCACAATGAGAAATGCGAAAAAAAACCAACATCTCTCAGCAGTAGGTTCAACCACATACCATTAGATCTTCATATTCTAACACAATGTTCACCATGTTGCACTGCTCCATTCCTAATTCCAATCGTACGCCCATTATAAAGAACGACCATCATGGCCCCACTCGTTCGTTTCGAGAGAATGAAACTATTGAGCATTACTTCTATCTGTGTAGAAGACTGTACCCCTTTCTAAACGCCTTTAGTGCATACATCACCAATTCTTCCCTGATCTCCCTTTCAATTCAATCTGAATTTTTATTGGCACCGTTGAGCTAGTTTCTCACAACGCGGCCAAGTTCGTCGTCCAATCTACACCTTTCCATCTTATACGTCACAAACGATAGGCACGACCATCGTTGTCTCCAGCAAACTTTCAACTTATACCATAAGTGTATGATATATTTTCTCCTCACAGCCAAGCGAGGTAAGAAACTCATAATGCACCTTGTGTCATTCAAAGACCACGCGTTTTTGCCCAATCAACATGTGCAATTTTTTATCGGAAAACATCTTTTCCACTATAAAACATTGCCTTTGTTCACTCTCTGGAGGAAAAATCAAAAATTGAATTAGCTTCCACCATAACAACATCCAATGAAATTGGGGATTAATCCGCAGGTTTTTTTCTGTGCTGAGGTAGTCCACCCTGCTTAAGTTGGTCAAAACCAGAGGCTGAAACAAAATCCGTAGATCCGCGGTTCAACACATCCGTTACATAATTTCTTACGAAGCAAAAATCCTTGTCGAGTCAAGAAGGATTGCTGTCGCGGCATGTGGATCTACTGTCGTACAAGCCAGGCCTCATTCGTTTTTTTGGTTCGTTTTATGCAGATTGCTGACGCTTCTTTTGCATCTCCCGATGGTCGATTTTCTCTTCAGTTTTCGATTTCTGTTTCCTGTTCGGAAATAGAAATGGCCTTTTCATTCTCAACCATTTCAGTGGGGGTGTACCATGTGAACTATCTCAATTTCTAAAAGTGGAAATGAAGCCACTGAAACATATATATGCAAAAGTGCAAAAAACATCATCTTGGTTTTTCGAAGCAAGCAGATTTTCATAGGTGAATGAAAATCTTAATGATTCACATGAGTGACGTATGGTAAACATCTTCTGCTCTATATAATTTTTAACCTGGAAAGAAGTTTGGGATACATGAGCAACCAATGGGGTTGTACAAGAAGCTTCTAGAGTTGCCACGTCACTAACCTAAGACAGATTTTATAGTTAAGGCAGCACTTACAGTGCCAAAAGGCCCAACGAATGCATTGAAGGCCATTCAACAGGGTTCTTTAAAACTATTGTTACGGTTTTCTATGAATGCACGGTCTGATTCATACATTCGCATTTGAGTCATTGATCCTCTGTAACTCATGCTTTTGAGACATAATACCTTTCATGCATAGACATACTAGGCTCCTGTGTTGGTTCTCGACAATAATGTACAGAATACCAATCTTGACGTCTATACTTCCTGTTTGGTCAACACACCCATGCGTCGTTCAAAAGTGGTCTTTTCTCGTGGACCCATCAAAATGACATCAAGTAAGGAACTTTTCAATCAACATCTATGCGTGCGGCTTCTTTGCCTCCTCTCCTTACCATTAGGATGGTCGTTGTAAGCAATCACTCCTTTTCATTGAGACAAGGAACCAGATGCGTATAGTGCAAAGACAACCATTTGCACAAAAATAACAGTTAAAACAATCACAATGGAGCTATGGAAGCACCTCATGTGCCAATCGTAATTTTTTCTACATAACCACGTTTTACAAGATGAGTAATGAGGGCCACCTATGGCTTTACTAGGCAGTTGGCCAAGGTCGTGCACATCTCTACATGGTTGTATATGGCTAACGAAAACTGTGTGCACTTAGACACGGTCGTTTTTAGGTTTCCAGTGTTGTGTGCGGCTAGGAAGGTCTCTGTTTGTCTAATGCAAGACATGTATGTCAGACCAGGGTTGGTTCTTAAAAGTCAAACCCGTGTACTAAAGGCCAAAGCTTTTTGCACCATGTAAGGGGCTTTGCAAGGGCAAGAAAGGGCAAGCATGGAATAACAAGGGACACTCGTTTGCCAAAGCAGGTTAGAGTAAACAGTGGTCTTGGAAGAGCAACCACTATCCACCCGCGTCAACCAAGGGTCTCTATGAAGTAGCTTGAGGTTGCCTTTGACCTCCAAGGTTATGGATGGGTAATACGATGCACAATACAAAATTTATGCATATCAAAAAACATTCCAAGTGGAAAATGAAACCTCCTTTGGTCGTAAATAAACTTCGTAGAGTCGGGAAAAACTTTTCCTTGGCCAATAAGGGCTAAGGACAGGCACCCTGAACATGCCTAAAACCGGGAAATGCCAATGATGTGTATTGCTTAAGTGTTTCAACCCTCAAGGAGAGTGAGTTGCAAGATAAAGGTAGCTTCCAGTCTTCATGGGTGACATACAAGAAGTCAAGGATTAGGAGAGGTTGCTCAAGGTTACATAATGTCTAGCTAGTCGTAGAAAAGACCACCCACAAGCATATAGGAACCACCCCAAAACGATACAAAGTTAACAAGGGGCGGGTGCAACTTCACCGAGACCAATGTGACCACAAAAATAATACTTACAACATGGCAAGGTTGTGCACACACTCTTAAGATGGTACACGATTTCTTAATGGACCCCATACATATCGCTCAAACTGTGCACTAATGGCCATGATTGTAACTGAACCCACATGCAAGTAGTTTTAGTTATGTGCAGGTTCTTTTGTCCGCTTCAAGCAAGCTAAGCTCTATGCAAGTAACCGTAGATGCGTAGAAGATGGCTAGACTGTCCAAGGAATTTGTGTCATATGCATGCATTTTTGGCCACGTGTAAGCAAGTTAGGCTATTGCCATTGATTTAACACGTGTGCTCCCATTGTACGAGATTTTAAATCTCAACCATGGCCATGAAAAGGATTGTGCCATGGGCTTGCTGATGATGCAATACTTGATTTGTCTACAACTCACTCATACGTATACAAAGAAAGAAGCCATTTGAAAACTATCAATACAACCATGATGTAAAATTATTACTTCACATGACATGAATGTTTTGGGTGCTTTACTTATAAAACAAGCACTTAAGACTAGATTCGCAAAGGGTGCATGCCATATGAAGTGCTCGCGGGATGTGATAAGCTACAACATCTAGATGGATTCAAGTGCAAAGGGCACATTAATACATGGCATGTCCTCTTGTACAAGTTACCATATGGACGTTGATAGTGCCCTTGTACATCATCACCTTTGGTGAGATGAAAGAGTATGGAAGTCTTTGTACAAGAAAACCATTTATGTAGAGCATAAGAAAGAAATATACGTGTGCAAATCTAACAAGGCACTTGAGGACATATTTTTCATCCCGTTCTAAATTTTCCCTTATGAACAGTTTTTACATTCATGATACGAATCAATGTAACAAGTGCATCAAGTAGCAATTACAAGAATTCACAAGATCTAGACATTTTCACATCAAGTATGTACTCCTTGTGGATTGTTTTTGGGACAATAATGTGCACATGATGAGGCGTCATTCAAAACGTTTTATGCTTGGGGTATAATTTAGTCACATAAAAACACCACCACCATAAAAACAATCATCAAGATGGAGTTGATTGCATGACAATCACCTGCCTAAAATGAAGAAACGTGCTTTTGAGTAATGTGTTTCAATCTACCAAACCATTTTTCTCACAACTATTGAACTCTAGTAATGGGAAAGTTAAATTTAAAGAATCAGATCATTCCGGAAAAAAAAACATAAAATTTCACTCAATACTGAGCCATTTTACTTCTCATTGTTTCTCCTTAATGCCTTCAGTTGAATCAACATGACTAAGGGTTGACCTTGAAGTTTTGGTGACGTTCTCATAAACTCTTGGCTAATAACATTGATACATTTTTGTTGATTAATGATTGATTTTTTTAGATGGAATCCATTGTTTTCCTTCAAGGATCCAAGGAAGGGAAATGTGGGTTCAACCTCTTTCTTTGTGAAGAATGTATCAAAGCATCTTCTTTTAGCTGGACACATGACCTCGGTGAAGAATGGGGATAAAACAATGCACATCCATCATATGACCTTATGATTTGCTACTCCTTATACCGTTTACATGTCATGTCTTTTGTTTTGGTTGTGAATGTTTTGGCCTCAAGGGTATGAATGCCTTAAAGATAATGCAGATTTTATTCCTTTCAACTATGGCAAACTTGTTTTACAAGTTCATGAAGCATTCACTTGAAAACAATCTCCCCATAACGATTTTGAGCAACTTATGAGTAGATGAAATGAACATTCATACTTGTGTTTATTGATGCATGCTTGTGCCAAAATGTCTTTGGTATCATTGGTGACATGAATTAACCATCATACTCTCAAACCCACATCATTAAAGTACAACCCTTTAAATGGCATGATTATTAGAACCTCATCCTTTCTTGACATTCATTTACCAGGTACATCAACGAGTAGCATGGTGTGCTCATACGATCCACTTGTTCCAATGTGATTATCTTGGTGCCATTTCTTCTTACCCAAATGTTGAACATATTTGTGAATGGTTAATGATGTTCTACAATGTGATTTACTAAGAATCTCTTAAGTTTGCATCGATTGGCATGTCTTTTTTTCTCCAAATGTTTCTCACCAAGAGACATGTGAGTGATTCATACGTGGATCCGTGTACATGGAAGTGATTCAATGGTTGACTGGGGAAAACATTGTATTGCTTGAGTGACCGTGCTTGCTTTCTCGATAGTGTGTACCACTCTAGCACACACCTTGAAGAGGAACTATGACTATGAGTCCGAATCAGTAAACATGTGACTCACACGTAAAACAAAGGACACTTGGAAGCATCCTATCTCTAGGAAGGTAGGGGTTGGATCAAAGGAGAACTTGTGTTCATTTGTTTGATGGATTCCATCATTGACGAATCTTTGAGGATTGCTTAATGAATGTGGGAAATTACCATACATGGGATTGCATGGTTTACACATGAACAAAAGAATGGATGTTATCTTGAATACTAGATAACACATTGATCACGATGGAATTTTTTACTACTTCACCACTATCAAATGCCTGGTTTTTAGAATAGGATTATGTCATAACCCACCTGGTACCATGATTTATGATAATGAGTTATGTGAAACCTCTTACTAGCTTTCCAATATGCACAACTTGAAGCAAATTTTAAACATGGAATTCAATATATTTTCATGACTTCCATCATCATGCTATATTACAAGCCAAGTTGTAGTGGATATGAAGAATCGGGTGGACTTGTCTATTGCATTATGATGGCTTTGAGACAAGGATACCCTACGTACTTTACTTGTATGAGGTTTAAGCATGCAAGGCACAAGAGGAAGTATGTAACTTTTTCTTCATGTCTAAGAGGAAGTTTGTTCAAGAAAATGTGAGGGTCGTTATGGAGTCATTGTTGTGGATGATGACAAGATCGGCACTGTAAAAGTGACCCCAGCGATCATCCTTAAAGTATCATTATGAGCATGTACACCAAGCTTCCTGTTTTTAGTAATGAAATTTATGTGGCCTAGGATACTCGCATTAAACTGGGGGTTTTGGTCTAGAATCAAAAGCTTTATTTCATGTGAGATACCTGTATATTTCATAATGGAGATGAAAACTTCACGACAAAAGTATGCATATGCATGAGAAATACCAGTTGAGATGTTTTCAAGATCCAGGTGTAAATTTCACGTGGAGGAAAATGCACATTCTATTTTATGTGTGACATATGGTGAAGCATCCTAGAATGTTTTGTGGAAATGAGTAATATTTGACAAGTTTATTTAGGACAATTGAACAACCCATACCGTTGTGAATGAAGCTCCCTGATAGGACAATCACCATTACATAAATATTTCCTAGTTGTGGTGGCCTTTGCAACATGAAAAGGCCTAAAAATCCGTTGGAGACCATGAGGCTAAACTAAACGACATAATTATTTAGGTTTTCTCTCAAATATTTACCCAAATTCTTGCAAAAGGATTGTACTGTCCGTATATCCCATTCTTTTGAATTGATAACTACATGGTTACCCACTTTGTAGTGAGGTGTTAGTTTTTTTAACGCTTCTTCATAGTTGAAAGTGAACAACATATCCTACAGCGTAAATTCATCTTTGTCACTAGTGGTAACCATGTGAATCGGGGCTTAGAATAGTATCCGTGCGGAAGGGGTATTAGATATGGTTTTCTACATGATTTTTGGGTTGATGTTATATGATGCAATTGTGAAAATGTTCTCATATCAGTGTAACAACTTGGTGGGTAACGTGAGTAATGACAGTTCTTTCACAAATGATTTATGAAGTTGTGAATTATGGAAATAGAAACGTTGGCAAAAGTTGGGAATAAGTGGTCTCTAGGAGCTACCAAGAAATTGGTCTTGCTGAGGTACTCGGTCAACCAAGAGTGGGTCCTAGTATAAGTGTTTCTTCTATTTTTTAGTGTTTACGAATATGGGTTGCATGGGTGATGGCTCATTCAAAATAAGTGAAAACTGCGATGATATGAAAGAATATGGGATGAGAAAACCTTATCTTTAAACCTACGTTTATGTAGAGAAACAATATCCTCCAAAGTTTGTGATTATTATTCGGTCATTTTTTTTGTCTTCATGATTTCAAAAGTCGTGGGTGTAAGTGGTATGATACAAGAAGTTATTATTCTATTCAGTTGGTCTTGTATTTTGTGCTAGTGGTGTTTTTTCTGTGGATCTTGTGGTATAGTTGCATTTGTTTGAGTTGTTTCTCCTATATTTTTTATGATGGGAGTGACATGTGTCTAAGAGGTCCTAGTTAAATTTGATTTAATGTGTGCAATCACACAATCCTAATAATGTTAAGATTGAAAACTTGTTATTTGTTACCAACTAAATTGGTTTGATCCGCTTCCACAATCATTGTATTTGAGCTTTGTTCTCTATCTAGTTATGTTACATGGTGGATTCATTTAAGCTATTCAACTACATCATCAAAAAAAGAATAATTTTTATTCATTTTTGTTGACTAAAATTGCAAGATACTTGATGTTGTTCAAATTGAAAGAAGGTAGTTTTCCAAATAATGTTCAAAGTTCCTCTTAACCGTACTCAAAGTGTTTCCCACGTGACTTTGTTCACATCATGATTTACACAAAAAGAAAAGGATTGCCATTAATATGTCGTCATTGAATTTATACCATACTTCAAGTAGTACGATAACATTATCTCAACTCAAATGTCAGTTTCTATACCTAAAACTTTATTCCTCATAATGATAGATTGTTACCTAAGCATGATTTTGGCTCTCATCATTTAAGGAATCACATGTACCACAAAAAACCACAAACATGTATGGATTCAAAGACTTGCCATGTTGAGTTAAGGTATTACGATGTTTTAACCCTAGAAAAGTTATTTCAAATTTTTTTAATGTAAATACTAAGATGAAATTTGAGGCATGGAAACGACAACGATACATCAAAAATGTGTAAAAAAATGAGGTTCATCACATCACTACCACTATCATGACAGCTCACTTCACTCTCTGATTTTCCAATGAAATGGAATAGATATGACACTCTAGAGTTGTGAAAAATGGAATGCAAAGGCAGAGAACACAAATTTCTTGGATTTTCATGTTCATACATGCTTTAAATAATCTTCAAAAGATATCCATGAGAAGGGCTATTGTATTCGAATAAACAAGCAATATACAGTAGCTTGTATGTCATCCTTGACTTATTCTACATAATGCACATGATATTTATAGGATAAGTTTGGCACTTATTGTTATTCCAATGTGCATACACAAGTTCCAAAACCCACATGTGACCTATTCTTTCTTTCCTTGCCCCTGGCCCACTTCGTGACTTGGTTGCCGCTACCTTTTTCCACGCGCGGAGGGAATTCCTCGTGAAAGACCGAAATCCTTGGGGGTTAACAACCATTTTCTGGTCTCTTCCATAACTCACCGAATTCAACTCACGGTGATTCTTGACGTTTCAAGACTACAAACAAAAATCTCTGGAGCCACTTCCAAAAACCTTGCAAACCTCAAATTTGATCTTGAAGCCCCTTGTTGAACCAACTAAGGAATTCTCGAGGTAGGGAATGAGAGTAGGACATCGCGTCGTGGGAACAACCGAATGACCAAACGGCTCGACCAAACTTAATTCTCTTGCTCTCATCATTTGTTTATACATTGTTGAGTTTCGTCATAGAACAACGAAGTGTACTTTCTAATTCTCAAAAATACCCTACTGACCCCAATCTTATGAAAAGTGACAAACTTTGTTTCCAATTTTGAACTTCTTCTCTTCTGCCAGCTTAACACTTTATATCAGAGCACATCAGTTGGGGCGGAGCACAACATTAGTTTCAAAATTGACTTGAGAACTGCACGTGTCTCCAGTGCATCTCCACCGACGAGAAGTTTGCACACCTTGCAACCAAGTCGGTGCTCAGAGTGAGTGCACCTGGCGACAAATAGAGGTAACCAAAAAAGACACTGACGATGGTAGAATGTACCCCATAAATGACCTCTACCCTCATCGATGGAGATGAGAGGATGAATGTTGGCACTTTGACTTGCACAACAAATCCAGAGTCAAGCACGCCTAACATGCAAATCATGCGTGTTCCCCCAACCAATACAACTCCATCAATGACACAAGAAAAGAACACGATCCAGACTGGCCAGCTGGCGGGGATGGAAGCGCTTCAACGAATGCTTCTCAAACAAATGTAGAAGTAAAACCCCAAAACTTGACTAAAAAGCGCAAGAAGCAATAGTCGTCAATCGACTTCACATTGGAAAATCTTCAATTCACCTAGGTCTTCGTAAGCTGTTCAATCGGACAAATCAAAAGGGACTAACGGTTAGGATCTTCTTGACTAGTTTAGAGATATACGTCACGGGTTTCAGTGTCAACTCCAACAAACACAAGATGAACCCCGCAAGCTTGCATCTGCGGGTCTAGACTTAGAGTTGGTGGGCTGATCTTATGGCCATCTAATGGTTGGAGGCAGCTAAACTCGCTAATCCAACGGATATCACATTGTGAGCATCAAGCGTACTATCACTCAAGCATGTCCAACCAACCTCAAAATAATCAATTACTCTCCCATCAAACCGGCGCAAGTTCACCCAGGCCCCCTTCGTAAGAAACTTTAAAAAGGGGAGTTGGCTAGCAACTACAATGGCTGAAGTAGCTTTCGAGCTTTGTCGAATACACGTGGTGTTTTTGTGAGATCATCACTTGTTGCAACCTTGTAGAGGATGATCTCTTCAATCACTGTAAAAATGGCCTCAATCGTGATATTTGCAGGTCACATGCAATTCATGAAATCACCAACGATTTACTACAGACCAACACAACCTATGAACACATCAACTCTATCAATTCCAATTCAAAATTCAACGAATCCTACCACTGGTGCCTGAGATATATACCGTAGAAAAACAACGAGTATTGGTTATAGAATTTGAAGAACTCAACTTTGATCAAAGTCAACGCCGTTTTGCAAAAAGGAGATCAACTGACCGACTAAAGATGTGAAATAATCGGACACATCACAAGCAACTGCCTCATATAAAACTTAAGCGAGGGAAGGTAGCAATAAAAAAAAAGGAGGGGAGGATTACAGTAATGGTAGAGGGCAGGAGTAGTCGGCAAAACGCTATGATCACCTAATACAAGGGATCAACGTGGGCACAAGGAAAACCAGCCGACAATACTGCTTAAACTACAATCAAGAGGTTGCAAAAGTTGCAAAACATCTCCAGCATTCCTTGATGGAGCAGCATCTCACAGTTTTGTATCCAATTAACTTGAGAAAAGCCTAGGTCTGAAGCACGAACCGTGAGCTTCTGAACGAAAAACCTTCAACAAACGACTTTGCATTTATTGCCTGAAATAGCCATAACAAATGAAGATAAGGGATTTCTAGGATGTCAATGTCTAAAGAACCTTCGTAATGAGCGACTATAAGGTGATTCTTAGGCGCGATTTCCTCTAAAAACATTCCACTAGTCCGCTAGAGTAGGGGTATTGTTTACATGAAACAGTGCGGGTAGCAAATCTTCCGACCACCTATGTATCAGCCAAAATCTAGTCAACATGCTATGAAAGATAATGGGAAGGCAAAAAAAATGACATGACAATTGCAGCAGTGAGTGCACACAAGCAACGACAATTAGCTGCGCCGATCTCGCTTGACGTGGAAAAATAACACCTGAGGAGAGGAGCCTCGGCATGGTTGGTCAACGTTAATGTGAGTAGCATGAGCAATGAATCACTCCTCACACTTGACCTATTAGCCTCATCAACATTGAAGCTTAAAAACAGACAAGAGGAGTTTTCCCTGCTTTTCAAAAAATTTGAAGGGGTTTTTCCCAACGAACTAACGAGCAATTTCTCCCCGGAAAGGGACATCGACCACCGAATCGAGCTCAAACCATTAGCAGAAAACTGTCAAGGGGACCTATCTGATGAGTGATCACAAGCTCACAGAGCTGAAGTAACAACTGGACAACATGGCAACGCAAGGGTTCATGCGACCGTGCGTGTCTCCATACGTTGCACTTGTATTGTGTGTGAAATGCAAATGTGCGTGGATTACAGAGTGTTGAACGACATCACCATCAATAAGCGCTACACTTTGCTTCGGGCGAACGAGCTCGTTGACCAACTATGTGAAGTAAGAATACTAGCAAAATTGGCCTATGGAGCGACTACCACGAGATTCATATCTTCGATAGGGATGTTGCAAAAACTGCGTTCGAACACGTAATGAGCACTTTGAGTTCACAGTCATTCCATTTGGACTTTGAAACGCCCTCGCAATGTTCATGGTAGGAATGAAAAGCATTTCTGTTAACACCTTGACAAATTTGGTGCAGTTTACCTTGATTACATTATTGTATTAAGCCAGACTCGAGAGGATCATCAATGACATCTTCACCAACTGCTCGAAATCCCTTGATGGAAGACGTTTAATGGGAAGCTCTCGACATATGACTGTGCTCAACGGTTGATCAAGTTTCTTGGTCACATCCTTTGCAGTGGACGAGAATCCATGGATTCAAAAACAATATTCGCAGCTATAGATAGGCCAACTTTGACAAATGTACTCTACGTGCAAGTTTTTATTTGGTTTTGCAGCTTTTATGAGAGGTTTTTTTGGGATTATGCTAGAGTCTCATCCGCAAAAATTGCGAGTGGAATTGGAGAGACAGCAAACGAGAAGGTTTTATGTTTTCATGTAAAGCTCTGACCTTGGCGCCAACCCTCCACGGGAGATCCAACAGCCAACTACGTCATGGCCACAAACGCTTCTGACCAGAAATTGGAGCCATCCTTTTGGAAGGGAACGGTGCGGGAAAATAGCTCATTGCGTACATGTCGTGGAAGCCACAGGAAGCGGAGCTTAATTACATTGTTTAAGAGAAGGATATGCTTGCGATTATAAATGCCTTCAAAACCTTGAGCTGCTATTTGGAGTGCCACAAATGTGTGGTCCAAACGAGTCACCACACCCTCATGCACCTAGAAACGCAACCCGGAGAGACAAATGCTACAAACGCGTTAAGTCGTGGGCATGGTCTCACGGTGGTCAACGCAATACAAAACCAAGCAGACTTATACATGGCAAATTTATTCATGCGTGGCTACAAGGACCACGTAGCTTACGAGACAAGGAAAGTCCACTTTTCAGGCCCTTATTGGCGTAGAAAGGAAAAAATCAAGTTGTTGTCCTCAAAGTCAATGAGCTACAACGCATGCTTCTCAAACAATGCCATGCCATCGGCTAAGGAGGACACTTTGAAGCCGACAAGACTTTGAGAAAACGTGCAAAGAACTATTGGTGAGGCAAGATGGTGGTTGACGTTGCAAACGTGTGCAAAAGTTGTGACCTAAGCCAAAAACACAAAAGTCTGCGCACCGAATCCCTTCGTTCAGTACAACCACTCGGACACCAGAAAACCATGGACCGACATCTCCAAAGATTTTGTGATAATTTTGCCTGTCACACTAGAGGGGTTTGATGCCATATTATTTGTCCTTGAAGATGGCGCACTTCATCCCTACAACTACGTATGTAATGGTTGAAGGGTTTGCACGACTGTTCCGCAACCAAATTGTGTGTTGACATGGAGTTCTACATTCTATTACAAGTGATAGAGTTTAACGTTTCAGTAGCTAGTTTTCGACTTGAACTTTTAAAGACGATCCATCCACAAAGTGATGGACAAAACGAGCAAACCAACCAACCGCTCACAGAACTCTTGTGAACCCTGTGTGAACCTCATAGCACTAATTAGGTAGTCAAGCTACCAATGGCCAAGATTGCATACAATATAGCAGCATGTATCACAAGGGGAAGAACACTGTTTGAGGTGGTTTAAGGAGAAGCGTCAACCACTCAAATCGAATATATAGCGAGAACAACATCCCCGCCACCGTGACTCATCAACGAGAACTTTCCATAATCTTAGAAGAAACTCGTCAAACACTTGTAAAAGGGCAAGCAGCTATGAAGGAACAAAAAAATAAACATCAACAAGTTGAGGAGTTCAAAACTGTTGAAAGACACCTGGTCAGCTATGCAAAAGCCAAACACCGTCGATCAAGAAAATCGAAGCTTAAACTTTGGTGGTTGGAACGTTTTGACATTTTGGAGATGTGCACTCCAGTCGTCACCCAAGTCTTACTATCCGACAACATGTAGATTCATTAGGTCTCCAAGGTCAGTAATCTTTGACTTAATGTAGATTTGACTTGATATTTTTGTAAACATGTGGTGCCTGCCCTGCCACCCATCATAGTAGACGGCGATCATAAGTATGAGGTTGTGGAAATCTTTCATCACTGCTGGCGGAAGAAAACATTATAATTTGTTCAAGTGGAAGAACTATGACGTGGCACATAAAAGCTGGATGTTGTATAGTCAACTCTTGGAGGTCAATCCTCTTATTGACAGCTACTGAGCCGGACTCTGGCCACGTGGTGGTAACACGCACGGATGTTGCGCGTAGAGGAGGGGGCAGTGTTGTGCCGATGGGCATACAACAGCTCCAAAACCCACGAGTGACCTATTGTGTGCTTCGTCACTCCTAGCCCGTTTAACGACTAAATCACGGCTACTTTTTTTCTACACTCGAAGGGAATTCCTCGAAAATTCCTGGAATCTTTCCGTTTTGACGACCATTTTCTAGTTACCTCTAGAACTCACTACAACCCACTCAGGACAATTCCCTAAGTTTCGAGATAACGAAGGATGATCTCTTGAGCAACTTTCACAAACCACACAAACCTCAAATGTGATCTTGAACCTCTTTGTTGAACCAACAAGGGACTTCTATAATCAGCAAATCAGTGCATGATGTTGAGCCATTACCAAATGGCTTGACCAAACCTCATTCTCTTGCTCTCTCCATTTGTATATACAGTGTTGAGTTTCCACACTTAGAACAACATCAACTACTTTTTGTTTCTCAAAAATGCAAGTGACCCCTATTTTTTGGAAAATGAAAAATTGCATTTTTACTTGTGAACCACTTCACTTCCTTGTGCGTATCACTCATGGTTGAATCTCATATGTATTCCACAAGGTTTGATGTATCATACATAATATAATTGTGAATATCCCATATGAATAAGAGCACCACACATATTATACAAGCATGAGTGCAAGCTCATGATGATTCATTAAGTAACAAAATCCATGAACAAATATATAGAAACATTCGTAGCATAAGTAGACATACATGCAAGCCTTGAAGCTTAGCAAAAACATTAAATACGTTTTCGATATTTTGTTTTTGTCAATCAACCAGAAATTGGAAGCAAATGAAGGCTTTCTGTCAACAATCATGAATGATTTATAATAACTTCACATATGAAAGGTTTCATCACATCCATGCAAACAAATTCATGAAGTTAATGTTAAAAAACCTAGAAGTGAGAAAGTTGTTGTAATGAATTCCATAAGAGGGCTTTGAACAAATTTAGTTCTTGTCTCATGTCATGCTTATGTACAACATCAATTTTAAATGATCCAAATCCATAAAGGAATAGAATATAAGAAACAATCTTGAAGTATGCTTCAATCAAAGTAATGGATCTTTTGTATGGGTCAATCGGGAAAAGCATAATTCGTTCATGATAAGTACAGTATTGGTAATCTGTTTTGACATCATAAGCCCTTACTCATAAAGGATGTATCTAGTTGTTGTAAGAAGGTGAATGAAAGAAGTATCTACGCATTGACCATGAAGCGATGTGAGTGAGGTGTTTTTTGACAAACACATGCCCTCTCACGAGAGGGCATGATTCACTTAGTGAATCACAAAAACAAATTGGTAAAAATAGCATCAAATTGTACCTTTTACATCCTCAGCATTGGATGGAGAATCCAAAGCTTGTTTTTTGCCATATTGAACCTTGACCATTTCTCAACTACTTTGAAAAAGGTTTGGATTTGTTTTTGCATCCCATTTGGAAATTTTGATAACATTTAAGATAAATATCCGTATGTTCCGTCATTTTACGTTTACCTATTCCCTCATGTATGATGAACACTATCCATGCAAAAATCTTTACAATTTTCATTTAAATAACCCTTATGATTTCTCTTTCAACCAGTTATGATTTCCGTACTTCCAAAAATATGATAGCCATAAAAGGATGAAGCTTTCTATCAATGTAGAATACTAGTGAAATGATTTGTAAATAATGTTACATCACATTCACCTTAGCTCTAAGGCACAGCTCGTCACTAAAGCTTAGTTACATCATTATGCAGAAACATTCATTTTCATTTTCAAGTTATCAAACAATACTTAAATAGGGTAAAGTCTTATGATTATAGCAGGTATTTATTAATTTTTAAGTTCAAAATTTGTGAAGGATTGAACCAAAAACGTGGCAAAAAAAACTGAACTCTGAGGTGATTGCTAGCTAAAAGACACATCAAAGTTTTTTAAGTGATAAAATGCATGCCATGTGATAGAAATGCGTTTATAATTTAAACCTAAATTGAAAAGTGACACTTAAAAAACGGAAAAAAAACTTCCCAAGAACATTCTATGATGAAGAAGTGTTTACATCTTCATTATGAAAAGGACCATCCAAGGAAGGGAATATTATTTCATGTAAAGATGAGTTCGTGTAGGTGAGGAGAAAACAATTGGAAAATGTTAAATTATATATGAAAATGATAGTACAAAGAGACACTTAAAAAATTATTCAGATTATTTTGAAGAGGAGACTTCTTGGAGGAAAGAATCCACGATTTGAGAATAATGTCCACTTGTTCATGCGGGTTCACATCAAATCATTTTTGAGTAAAATTAAACTCAATGCATTTGGAGAGCTTCATATCATGAGTGTGTTGCAACTTAATGTATGATCAATGAAGTTTGATTCCATTATTTCATCATTGAAATTATTGCACGAGCATATTATGTTGATGTATGTGAGTGTTATCAATAGAGGAAATAAATATACTCTATGTCCAAGTGGGAATATCACCATCTCATTCTCAAATTTGCTTAAAAATCACTCAATCTTTAAAGATACTTGCATTCATGAGTATTCTTATGAAGCTAGAAGTATAGTTTATCTTATTATCTTAGCACAGACCTGCCAGTTTAAGTGGAATGAATTCTAATGAGATATTCTTGTAAGCTTCTTTGTCTCATAAATTGATGGTATTCTAAAATGGTACAATAGCTTGGATACGACCACGACACATATTATAAAGATTTTGTGTTTGTGTTGAACATTTGCATTACGAATTTGTTGCACTAAAAGAAGAGAACAAGACACCCATGAATGTCCTGTCTGCTCACAATGCACCTTAATGTCGAAAACATTGCAAGGGCATACGAGCATGTAGTGTTTCTTTATTAATATTGGGTATGCCATGTGTAATTTTTATCTTTTGATTTCAATAATCCCAATCACGTATGGTTTGTCATGGAGTTGTTACATCATCTATCCAAGGAGATGCAAACGTTATGGTCACACACTAGTGTCATCGCGTTCTCGCATACTTTTTATGTAATAATGCCGTTTCATTATTTGTGGTTTATGACTTTGCCCTTATATGAAGAGGGTAGTAATAGTTAATGTACAAGAGTGTTTTAATGATTTGTACTGGTATTTGGTGTTCCATAGGAGGGTGGTGTTTTAATGAGTGTAAAAATTACTATACTTCATGTATAGGTACGCCATTGGAGAATTTCACCTTGTGGTACACAGTTATTACAGCATTTGAAAAGAGGTTGTTATCTTTGTTTTGCTAAATGCCTGATAAGCTATGCCAAAATCAATTTGGTTTGGACATGCCATTCCAAAATGAGTTGGTAAAAGCACCTTACGCTAAACGTTTGACATGATGGGTACCTTGTGTTGCGGTCTTACCTTACAAGTATGTGAATAATTCATTTTTATTCAATTAAAGCAGATTCTGTACTTGTACCGGGCAAAATGCATCCCTTCCCCAAGAAAACGCCAATTTGATGTTTACATGTCAATATTCAATTTTCTCGGTTAATTTATTTATTTTGAATTCGATTTATGTAGCTATACACATAGTATTTTGAAATAGAAATAACCAATGATATGCGAGGAAATTGTTTTTAAGTGTGAGTAAAGGAGAGTTATCTTTCATCACCAACATGTGAAAAAATTGAAGAAACTACGTTTTGGCATGATTGAATAATAATGCCGTTACAAACTAATTACATGCTCATAAACTACTATTCATTTAATATTTGGTTTTCTTTACCATTAAAAAATGATGAATGAATGTTTTCATTTGAGATTCTTTGCCATGTTCTTCATCTTGGTATGAAGTGAATGCATTAAACCATGTTAATTTGAATTAAATATTAGAGATTCTTTGCCATGTTCATCAACTTGGTATCAAGTTAATGCATTAAACCATGTTAATTAAACCATGGTTCTACGTGTGATTAATTTCCACATTGCACTCATGTTAAAATGTAAGTATTTTCATGAGGAATAAATTAGCGGTTTCATATCTAAGAATTTCGAAGTATAGGTTTCTATCCCTTGGTAGAAAATGAACATTTTCTGCATTTGAGGAATTAATTGCCTCAAACTAATCAAACTACGAGAGATGGATTATTTCTAATAGGTAATAATTTTTGAAGGAAAGGCATGTTAATTCTTGATTCAAAACTCCAACATTTTATAAAAAATACTTGATATTTATGTGAAAATATGAGATGGTAATAGTTAATTAAAATTCATCGATTTGAGGTGGTCGCATTTCTACTATTCTTGAAGATCAATTCATGAAATCCTTCACAATAGGTCATCAAAATAGAAACAAGTGGTTACCCTTTTATGGTACAAAACATAACCTAGTATTTTAAAGGATGTACAATACAATGAATTCCTTGCAATGCAATTTTACATTAGCATTTATGAAGAAAATTGTTATAGTGACATTAGGAGAATAGAAGAAAACAATGATGTTTCTGATGTTGAATTTTTGAAATAAAATTTGAATGACAGATTGAGTATTTTTTATGTATTTGTTTCTCAAATGGAAAGACAATATATGATTACCATGCGGACATGTTTTCCCTGCTAGCGGTATTTTTTAAGCTACACCACGTGTTTTCAGCAAATGTGATCGGCATGGTTTTATGTAGATGGTGGAAATTCTTGTATCAGCAGTGAAAGGTGTGAAAATTGTTAATAATCTTATGATAATAGAACTTCGTGAGAAAATGGAAATTGAAAAAATGTAGGGGAAGCATGTTTAGCTTTGTAAATGCTATTTCTAAGTGCACATCTTTGTCAAATTTCACTTGCAAGATTTGAGGATCAATAGAGATATATTAGCAAACCTTCACATGTTTCTCCTCCATTTCCATGTTTTTTGATCTTCCTTTATTTACAATACAAAGATATTACTTTCATTCGATGAAAAAGTTAAGTGATTTTCAATCTTTTTGTCTGTTTTAAGATCGATTCACATGTAAATAGATGTATGTAGGTTCATATCTGTTTGTTTAAAGCCTCTCCACTCCTCTCCTAGTTTTGTTTCAATAGATAATGCTGAGTGCGAGGAAATTGTGTATTTGAACTTTTATTCAAACCAATGCATATATTTCTTTGACTTTTCTGGAAACACACATTTCGTGCATGTATAAGTATATCAGTTGCCAAGAATATCATGCCTGAACAAAAACCCATATGTTAGCATAAAAGTTGGCAACAAATGAAGATACATGATGGATATTTATCTTTCAAAAGGTTTGATATATGGAAAAGGTAAACATTTTAGAAAAGAGTATGTTTGATGCAAAACATTAAGTCATAGTCTTTGCTATGTAAACATAAATGACATGTTATGCGACATGGAATGTTTCATGGTTATTCAACACATGATTTATTTCATGCAATGATGTAATTTTGTTTGAAATGAAAGTAACATATATTAATATTTTAGTTGTTTATAGAGACTTCGAAATATTTATGCATCATGTTGAAATGTTGTTTACTTCTTGTACATTCATTGGGTCTAAGTATTTCCTATAGAGGAAGATTTTTTCCTTTAAAGAAAGAAAATATGAACACATAAAAATGAATTTTTGTCACTACGATGAGTTGTTTTCATGGATTTTTTGTTTCAAGGAAGAAGTATAAAGAACATTATTTTTCATAAGTTTGATACATCCTCTATTTTTAACGTAGATCAAGAAACCCTCGATTTGAATTGACTAGCTTATTTGTTTGTAGTACTTGTTAGGCGTTTTTGCTTCCTTGGTATACATAGTATTCAACGTAGTTGTTTGCCATTTTTCCTTTATATCTATGCCACACAAGGTGTCTATCTCAAGGAAGGCCAAGGGTAATTTGGCTAGCTATCTCAACCTACCTCGTGATTTTAAAATTCGTATATGAGTTTTTGAAAACTAGTTGAAATACGTTGAAATTCTAGCCCGATGAATTCATGAAGCCACATAAACAATTCAATTCAATGTTCCCTCACACATTCTCGCATTTGTTTACATAGCATTAGTCAATACACGTGGATAATAGGATGCACACACAAGTGACATTAATCTACATAGCTTGGGAAGCATATGCATCATTGATCAACATAGAACAGCATGTCATCCTCAAGACCTTGAACATGACTTTGTTGAATTCAAGGGTCACAAAACTGACCAATTTGATCAAATTGGATCACATAAATAACTCATACCCAAAAAACCTAGTCGAAAGACAGGATCAGATAATTTATTATATCTTAATCGTTGAATTCAAAGAGTAAGGGGGTATGTTGTTTTCCTTTTAATGTTTTGACACTTTTGGCCAACAGTGCATTACTCAATTCATCTTGTGATATCTATTCAATGTATGGTCTCGATTTGAATAACAAGTATTGAGGTTTTCTTCACCATAGCTTGGATAAAAGATGATGAAATAGAAATGGAACTGAAAAGTTCAATTGTGTGTGGCACACCTTTGAGTTAGGAGTCTAATTAAAAGAGCATCCAATAGAAGGAGAAGACTAAGAAACCTAGATCAATGACTCATGACGCCACTCTCACATTGTTGATCACTAGTATCTTCTCTCTCAAGGAGATCAAATTGATGGGGCACATTTCTCTGATTCTATCGGAGAAGTGGATGGACTTTGCATGTTTGCCAGAATTACATGTTTTTGAATCATGAACGAGATTTCAACATATAATATGGACTTCAGAGCCTACATCACCAGTTGAGCTTGCCAAAGTACACTAATTTTCTTTTTAAGAATAGTTTCGGCATTTACATTGCATAAAACAACTCTATTTCTATTTTAAAGCACAACAAATACCTGTTGTGCACCATTTGGTCAAGAATCACCAAATTTGGCATGTGAGATGACGTTATACAAGTTATTTTGATAAATGTTCACATCAATAGCACTCGCTACAATGCTTGGTTGTAGGAATACATTCTTTAGATTCCGTAGACTATAATTCCTATTGTGGAAGAGGGAATTCATAGTGAACACGAGCTCCTTGTGTGATGGCAACAGATTTTGTCAATCAATGTTATGTAAGTTACATTAGACTCGAAGTATCTAGCACACATCTCATGCAACTATCTAAGAATACAAGTTTCAAGAGAAAAAAAGGAGGATTTGAAGAGTAAAATGGAGTCATCACTAGAAGTAAACGTAGGAGAAAACAACAAATGTTGGCCTAGTTGATTAAATTTCTACCCATCAATCTTCCATTTTAGCAACCTTAATCACCAAAGACGTTGGTGCTTGAGATTCCCAAGTTTAATGAGGGGTACAAGAACTTCATACCAACCACACTACAAGGATTACAATGAAGGGGTGGTAAATGTTGCAAAATGGTCTTGGCATTACTACATGAATGAGCTTCTCACTACATGGTTGTTTTGCCATGTTCTAAGGTTCAAGATGGCAAAACATCTAGGATTGTAGGCAAAATCAAGGGTATTTGTAGGATCATTGGTCAACAAAAGACGATAAACTCACTGATTTTGCAAACCTCATGAATTTGGACATGAACATCTTGAGGATGACTTTGTTAGTAGAATGGGTAGGGAGTGTAACCATTATATCATCTATAATTGAGATTTCCTCTACCTTCACAATGGGTACGTTTATTCCAGAATCAAATCAGTGTACATCAGGATTTATAGTTGTAAACGATATCTTCCTTTGATGAAATGAAACTAAATCAGTTAATGAAGAAAGAGTTGTACTAACGAGAAATCAGCTAGCGCAATAAGCTCTCATCGTTTGACATGGTGAAAAATAATCTTGATATGGAGCGCCAACATGGGTAATCCATGTGGAATGAGGGGAAGTGGGAGCCATGGTTTTGGTGGATGCAACAACATGTGCCTTAACAAAAGAAACGTTTCTAGCTATTTCATAAAAGTTTTCATCTCTTGTCAAGGAGTTTGAAGGGGGATTCTTCAAGTGCCTCAAGATTTGCATCCACTATAAAGTGTTAACCACATGATGCACCATAAATGACGACCAACACATTTTTCAAGCATACCCCTTCAACATCGTCATTGTATGAATGGACAATGTTTTAGTGTATACCTACACATTGAACAAGCATGATGGAAATCTCCAAAAATTCATAAAATTTATACAAGTGGAAAAATTATGTAGAGAACTATTCAAATTCCAATTGTCTCACCTTTGACTGTGTTATGGACAACTCTACAGTGAACGAATGAGTATGGATTTGACGTTAGTGGAGGCGTTCATTGATTGATGGATGCCTACCAACTTTTTGAACTTGTGTTTTTTGGATTCTCTTACTAATGTAGTGAACTTTAAAGGACTACACTTGAGTTTCAATGCGTCCCTTTGATGTCACTTATTGATGCACTAGTTGGATTCAAGGAGATAGTTAACAAGAAAAATTTAACTCTCTCATAAAATGTTGTGCCCTTGATGCTTGTCGTACAATTAGTAGATCACAAGTTGGACATTTTCATGTCGACTGTCAAGGTTTCCTAATAACACCATTTTGTCGAGGTTAATGGTGCTAGACAACTTTTGGTGGTGTATATGTGAAAATGCATCACAATGCAAGAGTCCACTTCGTGGTGAAAGATGAGAATTCCTTGAATTCGTGCATGTGTAAAAGTTGTTTATGTTTTTTTTAGAATGTCGTTGTGCATCATCCGCATCGACCACCACACTCTCATGTATCTTACTCTAGCCAAATTAAAGCCAACAACAAACTTGATGGATGAAGTTCTTTGAGTTTAACTTCAATTATGTCATCTTGGACTAGGTATCATGCTTTGAGAGGAGAGCCATACCACGCAAAGCAGTTAACAAAAACTTTACAAGCACTTTGACAAATGTGGGACAACAATGGCTTGGTTTGACAACCTCACAGGCGATGGTGATTTACTAGCCAAATCGGTGTACCATCTGGAAATTATTTTTTACATATGGTATTTGTGATGTGCTATGAATGAGGTTCGTGTTGACTATCAGACAAAGAGAAAGCACAATGGAATATCGCAAAATATTACATATGGGATCAGATGAACACCAATGTGGAAAACAAATGCAAATGTTGTTTCTATTTATAGTAACAAAGTTATTGTGAAAAAAGGCTACAAGGTTTGGTTGAACTTGTATGTACTCCGATAGATTTGTGGATCAACATCACCATACATTTTGTGACGGGGTTTGTTGCAACTGCAAAGGGTTGTGATTCCATTCTTGTGGTTGTAAACGACTTTAGATTTTTTTTTGATTTTTTATGAATACAATCACCTTCAATATAGGGAAGACGTCACATGTCTTGAAAATTGATTGTTCACCTACACATGTACCATGTTCAATGATTTGCAATTAAGCAGTTTTATCACTACCCAATTTTCCCACAAGTTGATGAGATGAGTTTGATGTCGGATCCAAAAATGAATGGTGTTCCATGTACAAACTCATGGGTTGAGTGACTAAATCAAGCACACGCTACAACAACAACTCCACCCATTGTTCAAGTCACACATTAGTAATTTGGTAGGGAAACGTCTGACGTGTAATCTCACAAAAAAATCTGAAAAATTCCACGATCGCGGGTCAAATGTTGCTTGTGGTGATCTACGGTGAAATCCACGACTCAATATTAAGATAATAGATAAAGATTACTATACTGATAATTGGCATCCACCAATATGATTTCTTTAGTGTTATGGAGGAAAAATGAAAAAAAGTTACAAATGTGCGAGTAGTTATGAAATGAGGAGTGGACCGACAAAACAACTTTAATGTCCTCATCACTAACGATCACATCCTCATCAACTTTTGGAACATCAACCTTCATGGAAAAGACAGAAGAAAGCTCAAACCCCTATGGTTGTATCTTTTTATGATCAAACAGATGCAAACTCTTGACGATACCTCACCTTGGGAATGAAACAACATTGCGATGTTTCTGGTCTTCAAAAACTAAGATCTTTGCAATACATTTTTCAGAATATACGTTACTTATTCACCTTCAATTGCACTGGACAGAGATACATTATACGTGGTCAAAAACATCCTAGGCTATGAACAGAACTCATCACCTAATTCAAGGCTAGTAAATACATCACCTATGTTTGTGAAATACACTATGATGATTAAGTGGAAGGGAGAAAACATTATGCGTTACACATGAATGATTCCCAAATTTTTGAGATAGTGGATTGGTATCCTATTGCATGTAGACTTCAAGATTGTAATGTTGTTCAACCGAGGTGATTTTTGCATAACGTATTGTTTTTTTCTTATGAAGGTTTTGACACTTTCAACTTGTTTTTAATGGATAGGAAAGATGTAATGCAAATTATATAGATTTTTTTACACCATTTTTTGACTTCTTTTTTCGTAATTTTAGAATTGTATGATAAATGACCTTGATACCTTCTAACCTCTTATCTATTTGGTGGCACGACATCACATAGGTTGCTTGCCTCAAGCGTTTGAGATCCAACAGATGCCTTGTTGAGTTTCTTGCTATGATGTATTTGTACTTGTAAGTTTGAAAACTTGTTTTGTGGTTTTTGAGTACATTTACTACTTCATTTCATATAATCCTTTTTTAAAAATATTTTTAAGCATCTCCTACTTCGTAACTCATCCTTATGAACCATCCATGTTTTTCTCTATGTGACAATGCTTGTAGAATTTATGAAATTCATTGAATATGGAGGCCAGTATTTTGAAATTCAACCACTTAATGAAAGGCTCATAGTTTGGATGTTATATGTATTTAGGTAAGGTCTAAGTGAATGCTTTGGTACCCATTTCCTGTCTTTGGCTTTTTAATGAGCGTGTAAGAAGAAGTGAGCATTTTCTTTGCTGGAACATCAAGCTCTTTAAGTTCATTCCACTAAAAAAGGAACATCTCCTCACTTTATGTTTACATAAAAATCTACTAGAAAACAAAATTTGAAGGTACATCCCACAAAGATGTAGATTTATGACTTGTGTGGTACATTCCATTATATTTCATCATGTGGCATGCTACACTAATTCATGAAGGTTATTTATGGTAAGTAGCACTGTAATGTCTTGTCTTTTGTATTATGACAATAAGGATTGAGTTATGTACTCCATAAGATTTGCATACATATATTATGGTTTCTTTTGACATGATTTCTTCTCAAGCCCATTTGTTGGGATGTGTGGTGGGATAATTTTACTGGGTATATGTTGTGACTAAAGCAAAACATGCTTTTGAGATGAATGAGCATATGATTCATTTTATGCTACATATTTATGAAAAGCAATTTATTCTTGCATGCTTTTGTTTTCTCACGTGTATGGTATTGTTTTTTGGATGTGTTACGTGAGAGTTTGAATTCATTCCGTTGAAAATTATACATGAAAGTTAGTAACTTAGTCTTTTTTTTCTTTTCAAAAGAGCACAGGTCATTTGATATTCATCAACATGACGGTCTATCTTCATGGACAATACAATTTAGCCTGATTGGTCACACTTCGATGAAGTTTTGGTTGGTTATCAATTTCATGTGAAATATTCTAATGTGGAAGTTCATGAGACATTTGAATCATATAATTCTATGTATAGTGGTATTCATGGAAGTATTATTTATGTATATACGTTTTTTTGTTCTTCCAGACATGGTGGATACCTTTGATGTTTTGATGTGATACCTAGATCGGGATGCTTTTTTTTGAGTTGCTAGGTCACTATAGAAAGGGTTTAGCATGGTCCGCATCAGCTTTTTGTGTGGCGATGTGTTTACATTGTTGAGGTTGGGTACCATTTTCTTTTCATTGTATGGAATGGCATAGGAGGAGACACAACTTGAAGTTACAACACGATAATGTTACAATGTTGCATTGTTAATATTTTATTCATTATTTTTGAAGAGTATTTTTACTATTTAGACATGTGTATTTCGAATAGAATTTTTTATAATGGGGTAAATTTTGTGGGAAACTTCGTCTTTTGTGATCAATTATTTATATGTGTGTTCCCAATTCTTTTTATTTCTTATGTTTTTGATTGTGTGTGTAGATGACCTCCCCTCATATTGAGTTCTATTGAGGCTGGGCAACCATCTGTCAATGTAGTTGCTCTTGATTGTAGCTTAGATGGTTTCTCTGGTAAAAGACGTGGAATTACCATGATCTTCTCCATATTCGTTCTTGCTTCTTTGTTTGTCTGTTTTTTTCTTTGGCTCAAATGACACCCACTGAGTGCATAGCTTAGATTTATATAATGACCGCTTGAGGAGCTTGGTCCACCAGCAGATTTTTTCTTTCGGGTTTTAATCAAGAAACATGCTTCATGTAGGCCTTCTCTAATATCTCATTGCAATTTTAAGGAACTTGTTGCCAGGTTTTGAAAGATTCCTCGGCAGTAGTTTATCAGAAGTTGAAAATGATGATTCGCAAACAGGTCCTTGTTCGATGTATTAATTCATCGTTGATGATGACCTGTAGATTGTTTCTCGCTAACTTCTCGATTTGAACTAACATTAGATCGTCTCAAGCGGCTTGACTGGCCGCGCTCATATTTGAGGTGCTGTTTGTCCTCGCTGAGGTGCTGTCCTTGGTTCTCTGACTGCTTTGGTTGCAGGGTTCGTTGTTGAACCTCGAATGTTTGTGACGGCGCCTCTACGAACGACATGCGAATATATCTTGCCAAGACCGAGGTCAGGTTTCAAGACCCTCATGCCATTGGTCAATGTTTTCGGAGCAAACCCAGTCGGTTGCATACAGATCACGTTTCGTCAGCAGAATCGCGAACGCAGGAAAGTCAAGTGAACCCGGTTGCTCGTAGCATCCTTGGCACCCGTTTACGTATTGCAACTGAAGCCCCTGTTTTGCATTTTCCCTACTCGGGGCAGTCCCAATGGGCCCGACTCTGTCTCTTTTGGGAAAAAAAAGGTATCTTTCTTCGGCAAGAGAATCGAATTGCGGTCGCCTGCATTCAGAAGGGGTGCCCCGGGCCAGTGGGTGGGACTAGTACCCCTCCTCTCCTTGGTGGCTCTGGACCAACCTCCTCCCCTTGCGATCCACCTCCTCACTGTCAAAAGTCGGTGGGGGGTTCGCCCGGGCGCGAATTGCCACGCGCGCCACCCTCGGCCGCACCGACCACAGCCTTGCCTCCCCGTGATCCTTGGAACCGAATGTCCTGACAGCCCTGCGTCGTGCACCGCTACAAAATATGCGTCCCGACGAACATGCTCATCGTGTTGCCGCATGTCGGCGAGATCGCAGAGAGGACACGGTGACAACTCATCCCCTTCTCCTGGGCCAAGGGTAAACAGCGAACCTCTGCTTTGTCTCACTCACGCGGGCCGACAGATGAGAGATATTCTCGAGCTACAACCGCCCCAGCGCGAAAGGGCGACTGCAATGAGCCGCGTGGGCTGAGAGAAGTCGGCACTCGGGGTGGTCAGTGTTCCGATCGGACACGGCCACCACTTGCTCGAGGGAATCGAATCGCTACTGGCACTGTTGTCCCTTCCCCTGCCGAGGTCCTCTCCCGCAACAACTCACCAAGCCAGCCGAGTCTTGGGCGTACTAGAGCTCACCCACATTCCTTGCACAGATGGAGTGGTCACGTGGTGGTGTCTGACACTCTCAGCTGGGACCCTCGGGAGTGGCTACAGTCTGCCTGCCCTCGAGGAACCCTTCTTCGGTCCCTGCGGTAGTTAGCCCCTCTGCGCCCAGCGCCCCTGCTAACCTTGCAGCCTCTCTCGCGACAGTGCGTGGTAGGTCTGACCAGCACCAGCGAAGGGGCGCGAGGGGAGAGGGAGGGAGGGAGACAGCAACGACCGATTGCGTGTCCCGTAGTCGTCGGTGCTCTCCACCTTCTCTTCCCGAGTCTCAGTAACTGCGCTTGCGCTTTCCCTCTGGGTCGGCGCTCCGCCATCGCCGCGATCTCAGAGCACAACGCGCGCTGCGAAGCACCCGTCCTCGTGCGCTACGGACGCAGTAGTGGGCAGTGGGGTCGGATCAGACATTGCTCAAACGAAGGGCCGGAAGGC
>SZWC01003927.1:138051-175462 GCA_023375785.1 Penium margaritaceum | reverse complement strand
CAAGACAGAACATATTCCCCATATCCACTTAATCCATTTGTCTCAATTCCTCGAAACGTCTTTCACTCCACACCTCATCCATGTGAACCATCAACGTTCCGCTTGGTGTAACACTTGGTATGAGAGCGCAAAGACTCTGGAGAAGCAGCCAACACATCCTTCCAAAGCGAAATCCTCGCACGAGTCTTCAACGTAGCTCAAACGTTGAGAAGTTGGCAAACCTTGTGACGATAACAGTGAACAGCGTGAGCGCACCTAGCAACGAGTTCCAATAACAAGCGAAGACTCCGTTGATGGAGGATCAACACCAAGCAATCAATGACACTCTTCAGGCGAGCTTGTAATTGATGACATCAACGTTTATAACAAATGGCGCACCACCGACAACCTCGTCGGCGAGCCCGATAATGAGCCTCTCAAGAAGATGCGTGGAAGCTTCCTAGCGACACAGTCGCTGACTAGGCGTCAGTGCCTAGTCAGACGGTGACGACAGTCACAAGTCATGCACACAACGGCAAGGGTCTGGCTAGGAGACATAAGGCAAACTGTCAGAATGCTTCAACAGTATTTGCAGAGAGAAATGACAAATGACAAATCCATGGCATAAGTAATTGCCGCGGCGCATGGCGGGTGTCGCACGCGGCAGTGCAAGATCTGTCCTAAAACCGGCCCAAAACCACTATTTTAGCCGTAACTCTGCGCAGACATGTCAGAATGCTACGACGTCTGAACCTAGACGTGCAGAATCAAAAGCCGGATACTACGACTAGTCACATGCATGCATCCGGCATCAAGCGGTGGACACACAATACAAAAATGTGCAAATCGGGCCCACGACCAGTCCACCGATAAACTCCTATGTGCTGCAGAAAAACTGCAAGAGGTCCCGGGTAGCGTCCGGAGCTCTGAAACGATCGTCGGTTAGCTCCAGGATGGTAGTCCGCCACCAGATGACGCACCGGTGCCTCCAGGGTCCGCATCAGGGATTTGCACGAGTATGGACACGGCCGAGTGGTCATAGTAAACTGTACAGGTCGACAGGAACGTCACAAATCACAGCATTCCCCCATGACCCAATGGTACGCATGTCCATACACGTGCAGCACTGAGACGAGAACAAAACAAGTGCAACGACAAATGTGACACGGACACGGACACACCCCACACTCAACTACTCTCAGGCAATGGGCGAAGTCAAACAGAACAAATGGCCACCAGGAACTTTCCGCGAGCTAGTGCCTTGGTCAAGAAGTCAGCACGCTGCATGTCAGTGCCAACCCAAACGACGGAGATCACGTGTTGCTCCACCAGATCACGCACGAAGTGGTGCTCAACCGTAATGTGCTTCGTGTGAGCATGAAACACACCGGAGTTCTCCGCAATGGCGAGAGCACTCTGGTTGTCGCAGCAAAGCACGATAACGAGTACTGACTGGCCAAGCTCATGGAACAGGTGCTGCAGCCATACCGCCTCAGCGGCCCCTGCACCAAGAGCAACGTACTCTGCCTCCAATGAGCTACGTGCAATGCAGCCCTGCTTCCCGCTGCGCCAGGACATAGCGGTTCCACCGAGCAGGAACACGTAACCGGTGCGACTGCGTCCATCTTGGCTCCAGGCCCAGTCGCTGTCGGTGTAGCCATCAAGGACCACCGAACACTGCCGGCGAAAGCAGAATCCGAGGTACGGTATGGAGACCATGTACCGTACCACTCGTACAGCCGTGTGCAGGGCTCTAGCGCGTGGAGCCTGCGAAAACTGGGCAAGGAGGTTGACGGCAAATGCGATGTGAGGACGTTTGGCAGTGGCCAGGTACATTAGAGATCCGATGAGACGGAGGTACAGGGTCACATCCACTGTCTCCCGCAACTCTGTGGGATCGTCAACCTTCAGGGCATCTTGCGTGTCAGGCGTAAGAGGTGTGGAAGCCGTGGGCACTGCACCGAGAAGGTCGCTGATGCGCTCCCCCACAACATGTGCGTATCGGGCCTGATGCAGTAGTAGAGTGCCACGTTTGCGGTCTCGCACGATCTCCATGCCAAGAAACACCGCTCTAGGACCAAGGTCCTTCATCGTATAGGCAGTCTAGAGGACAGCCTTGGCCTCCTTTATGGTCTCCAATGAAGGAGACGCGATCAGAAGGTCGTCGACATGTACCAAGATGGCGGTGAATTGCTTAGGCGTCTGTCGGATGAAGAGAGAGGGATCTGCATCGCTCTGTACATATCCCGCACGAGTCAGGGTGCCCGTGATCTCCTGATTCCAACACTGAGAAGACTGCTTGAGGCCGTACAAGGACTTGCTCAATCGCCTGACCTTGTCAGCGTCCTCAAAGCCGAGTGGCTGAGCCACGTAAATCTCCTCATCCAGAGAGCCATGGAGGAACGCATTGTTTACATCCATCTGGTGCAGTTCCCAGTCATGCTGAGCCACTACACCGAACAGAGCTCGAGCTGAGGTCATGCGGCCGACAGGGGCAAAGGTGTCAGTGTAATCTATGCCCTCAATTTGAGAGTATCCCTTGATGACCAAGTGGGCCTTGTGGAGTTCCATTGAGCCATCCGGCTTCACCTTCTTGTGAAAGAACCACTTCACCTAAATAGCCTTCCTCCCAGGTGGAAGGTTGACTAGCTCGTAAAATCTGTGCTCTCAGATGGCGCGGAGCTCATCCTAGCAAGCAGCACGCCAAGCGTCAGCATCCTATGAAGAGAGAGCTTCCCTCAATGTGCCGGGGTCAGGCGCCATAGAGGGAGAGCTCTACGTGGCAAGAGAGCACGCCTCAGTGCTAGGTTTGACGACCACAAGATCCGCTGTTGCATCACAAGCGATATGAAACTCGCGAGTGGCGAGGTCGTGCCCTACGGGGACACGTTGGATGTACCTCTGCATGCTCAGTGTAGACACTCAGGCCTAGGGCCTTTGTGCTGGGATCACCACTCACGATGTTGTGAGTGGAGCGCCTGGGCGCGGGACCAGACACTCGCTAAGCTCCGGAGTCCAATGGTCGAAGGTGACCACCATGCTCACGAGAGTAACTTGGGCTTGAGGGGCGCACCTCCGGCTCAGGAACGGGCACAATCACAGCTGGGGAGGGCTAAGGCAAGGGAGCTTGTGATGCCGTGCGAGGAGATGCGGGTGTGGGAGACACAAGGCTCGGTGTGATAGTAGGAGCAAGTGAGGAAGATCCACGCTCGGAGGCAGGAGTGCTGGCACACACAGGTACAGTCGCATGAGTAAACACAGGTATAAGATCATGGGTACCTGTGGGGTGTGAAGGGGCAGGTGTAGGAGCCAGTGGTGTTGGAGAGATCTTTGGACCGACAGCGATGATCGCAAGGTCATCAAGCGCCGGAGAGGTGGAGGGAGTTAGAACGGACCCATCAGCCTGGCGATCGGTTCTCCCAGGCGTAGACTCCCCAATCCGTCGAGAAACCTCACACGTGGGGACATGCGTGACGGACAGCGACGTCATCAAAGTCAGATCACGGTAGGTAAGGGACTCAAAGAAGAGCGCGTTGCGGGACTCAACAATGTGACGAAAAGTAGGGTCCCAAAAACGCCATGCCTTCGACCGCGGGGAGATACCGACGAAGGCGCACAAGCGACCCCGCGGTGAGACCTTGGACCTCTGTTGGTCCTTAGTGTACCACACAGAAGCCAAGGATCCCCAGATGTGAGCGAGGCGCAAGTCAGTACGGTGGCCAAACCGCAGGTCATACGGTGTGACGTGGTCTGGAAGAGGACCGTGCGGGAGGCGGTTCCAGACCCAAGTCATGTAGGCGAAGCCTTAAAAAATGAAGGACACCGGAAGAACGCACTCAGACCACATAGCGCGAACCGCATCCTCCATGGTGTTGTTCCAGTGCTCAGAGACACCGTTCTGCTGAGGAGTACCAGGAGCGAAGACCTGGTGAAAAATCCCGTGCTCGGCGAAGAAGCTGTCCATCTCACCTTGGAACTTGCCGCCAGAATCCGAGCGGAAAGTGTGCAGCGTGTGGCGAGACTGACGCTCAGCCATCACGAGCCAGAGACGAACTGTGAGAGCGGCGTCACTCTTCTGGTGCAGGCTATAAACCCACCGCATCCAGGTTAAGTCATCAGTCAGGGTCAGGACGTAGCGACCCCGATCAGACAGAGACTCGACACGTAGGGGACCAAGAAGGTCCGAGTGAACTAACTCGAGAGGGCAAAATGCGCGTGAACGGGAGTCAGGGTAGGTGCAATGATGCATCGTACCCTGAGCGCAAAAGAGGTAGTCGGTTTTGGGCGGCTTCTCGAAAGAAGCCGCGTTGAGACTGAGAGCGGGCTGTGTTCGAATGAGCTTCAACACAGTGTCGGAGCCTACATGGCACAAGCGATGATGAAGCAATTGCTGGTGCTCAAGAGACAGAACACCAGTGACAAAAACCCGAGCGGAAGGGGAGGGGGAGCAAGGAGCACAAGTCCGAGAGACACGATACACATCATCCACAACAGAGGCACGAAGGACAACGCTACGAGTGTCAAGAGGAGTCACAGTCGCGAACTCTGTAGTGTGCTCCAGATAGAGTCCCATCAGTGTGCCATCACGTACAGAAAGAAAGCCGAGCTCAAGGTCAGGCACAAATAGCACCTCGGAAAGATACAGGGGGCCAGACGGACCATCGAAACGGACGACCCCAACACCCTGGACTGGCAAGGACTGACCAGACCCTGTGTGGGCAGAACGAACAGATGCAACAGGTCTGAGAACAACAAAATCACTGCGACGACAGGTCATGTGATGAGTGGCACCGGAATCGATGATCCAAGTGCCACCGGGATCACGACAAGAGGACGTCCCTGTACAACAAGGAACGGAACACTCGGCCTCGGACGGACACTGGGGAGCAGGTGGGGAGGAACGACGAAGGGCACACAGGTGAGACTCATGAATCCATTGTGTGCAGTCAGGCCCATCGTCATCACATGCTGACTGTGCACCCCCGCACGAGTCATCCCGAGTCACAAGAATAGACAAACAAACATTGTGAGCCACCCGGTTCTGACAACACACTCGCACCTCCCTGAAAGTGAAGCTCTAGAAGGTGTCGGAGCTCGGTGATGGTACGGTCACGTGGGTCTGGATCGTGTCTGGTCGCCCGTGGTGAAGCGGGAACTGCTGCGATCGTGGTCGCCGTGTGCCCGGAGGATGTGCTGCTCAAAGTAGTTCGTAGTGCGTGCCTGGAGCCCACGAGTAATCCACGCCCAGTCGAGCGGCTGCTGGCACTCGGTGTAACGATGGGCGCCTCCATCATTGTAGCAGTGAACAGAGCGTCCACTGTTACTGCTCAATGATGGCTGCTACTGTGGCCGCTACTAGCCCGAGCCATGCCTCCGTCACCCCTTCTTCCCATGTGCTGCTGCCGCGACACCTTGTGTCTGAGTCGGTGTAATCGGGGTAGAAGGGGAGGAGGACGGGACAGAGGATGGAGAAGGAGTATGCACCAGGGGTTTCTGTGGTGATGCGACGACTTCTGTAGTAATGGAGGTCTCCTGATGAGCCACGGCTGCCTCACGGGCAGAAGTCACCTGAAGGAAAAGCTAGTGCGCCCAGGGAAGAAGCTATAGTGAGGCCCAGAATGGCTCGAGCATGGCATCGCTGTACCACATGAAGATATTTGTGTGCTCAAGGCAAACCCCGAGCATGATCGTGCGGAGCGCCCACAGCTCTGTGCCTCCTGAATTCCGAAGGTGCGTGTAAATGCGCATGGCGCGTTGCCAGTAGTTGGCCATAGGCTCGGCAGGCCCCTGTCAAAGGGAGTGAAAGGCACAGATGTGCACGGTGCAGGTGGCGTTCGTCTCTGCAGCAAGCAGGGACAATGCTAGGTCCCAGTCCCCGCGTGGATCTGCGCCCGTGCCTGTGCCCGCCTCGCCAAGGAATGGGCGGAAGTTGACGACGGTCTCACGCGACATGGCGTAGAGAAGTCCGCGCATCTCCCTAGCCGCTGTTAGCACCTGAGCTCGGTCCGTAGTCTGATACGGACTGTGGTAGTAGGGCCACACGCCCTCTGAAGTGGCCCAGACCTGGAAGAGAATCTCCCAGCAGTCAAAGCCGTCCTTGCTGACATACCGTGGGGGCGGCGTCTCGAAGTCCTTGGGTTGCCGCTCGGTAGGGAGAGCAATCATAGGCTGAGTAGGATGAGGGAAGGGAAAGACGCCGGGAAGAGGGAAGTCGCTGGGGTGGAGATCAGGCGACGATCAAAACTTCGGAAAGTGAGACGTGTGTGGGGGCCGAGAGCTCATTTGAAGCTGGCGGATACGATCCTAAAGCACAAGAATATCGCGCTCAGGGGAGTCGCCCTCCATGCCTGGCATGTCTGGATCAACGTCCCAAGGATCAAGAGGTGACGGGTCAGCTCCGGCTCCTGTCTCCGATGTTGGAGTTGATTGCTTTGTAGAGGGTGCAACCCCGACTGCTCCCTCAAGAGTCTGTTGTGGAGTTGTGGAATGTCCTCGAAGGAGCTTGGTAAGTGTATGAATGGCGTCAGTCTGCTCCTGCTGCAAGTGACACATCTCGTCATGCTAGCTCCGCAGGTCCTCAATGGCCTGCGAACGCGGGCTCATGACCCTTGAGGAGGCAGAAGAAGGATCTAGTACCCTCTTTCCCTTCTCGTAGGGCGGAGCCATGGTGCCGCTCATTATGGGCCGAGACGTCAACGTGGTCGAATTGCATAAACGTGAGCGTTTATCAAGGAGTTGAAACGCTGGCAACTTTTGACCCTCCGACCAAAAATTTCACTAAGGCAAGTGTTGACGTCAGCAGAAATTTGCTGACGTCAGCAAGATCTGATGACATAAAAAAGTTGAAATGGTGACGTCAGCTCGCCCCCCGCCTTTTTCTTGTCAACTCTCGCGACCGCTACGCGAACTGGCGGCCGCTCCGCAGCACTCGCGCGGGAGCTACGCAGAAGTTGCGCAGCAGCTTCCGCTCGGGTGCTGCTACTGTTGCTGCACCGTCAACTGCAGCAGCAGTCGTGCGGCTACGTGTGGAGCAACTGCCTGGCCATTGCGCTCGCGGCTGTGGCAGCAGCTGCGTGCTGCTGCTGCTGCTACAGCCCGTTGCGGCTGCTGCACGCTACTACAGCCGCCGCGCGCTAATGCTACTACTACTGCAGTGCTGCTGCTGGTGCCGCTGCTGCTGCTACGCTGCTGATGCTGCCACTGCCGCTGCTGCGGCGCTGCTGTTGTGCTATTGCCGCTGCTACTGCTGCTGTCACCGTTGCTGCTGCTGCCGCTGCTGCTGCGCTGTTGCTGTGCTGCTGCCGTCGCACGCAACTGTTGTGGTACTGCCGCTGTGCGCTGCTGCCATTGTTGCTGCTGCCGTTGCTGCTTTGCTACTACTCTACTGCACTGGTGCTGCTGCTGCTGCTGCTGAATGCCGCTGGCGATTGCAGTCTCACATGGAGGTGGCGAGCGACGTCGACGGTGGTCTGCTGTCCTCGACGGGTCCTTGTGGATCTGCTGTAGCTGTGGCTCTCACTGCTGCTGCTTTACTACGTCTCTGCTGTGCACCTCAGTGAGAACTGTCTCACCACTCTGATACCATGAGAAGATGCGTGGAAGCATCTAGCGACATAGCCGCTGACTAGGCGTCAGTGCCTGGTCTGACGGTGACGACAATCACAAGTTGTGCACACAATGGCAAGGGTCTGGCTTGGAGACACAAGGCAAAGTGTCAGAATGCTTCAATAGCATTTGCAGAGAGAAATGATAAATGACAGATCCATGGTATAAGTACCTGCCGCGGCGCACGGCGGCTGTCGCACGCAGCAGTGCAAGATCTGTCCTAAAACCGGACTAAAACCATTGTTTTGCTCGTAACTCTGCGTAGACATGTCAGAATGATGCGACGTCTGAACCTAGAAGTGCAGAATCAAAAGCCGGATTCTACGACTGGTCACATGCATGCATCCGGCATCAAGCAGTGGACACACAATACAAAAACATGCAAATCGGGCCCACGGCCAGTCCACCGATAAACTCCTGTGTGCTGCAGAAAAACCGCAGGAGGTCCCGGGTAGCGTCCGGAGCTCTGGAACGGTCGTCGGTCAGCTCTAGGATGGTAGTCCGCCACCAGATGACGCACCGGTGCCTCCAAGGTCCGCATCAAGGATCTGCACGAGTATGGACACGGCCAAATGGTCACAGTAAACTGTACAGGTCGACAGGAACGTCACAAATCACAACACCCCTTAGGCACGACAAATCCTTCGCCTCCACCGTTGTCCATCAAGGTAACACCTGGCACAATGGGAGGCACCAGCCAAGATGCTTGAATTAATGAAAAAATATAAGAGGTTTTTTTGGGACTTGTGAGCATCAACACCCATCTACTCCAACGGCTAAAATCGGCGATAGAGGAGCTTTAAAACGTGTGCATGCGAGAAACACCGTACTTTCTTTTACATTCGCCTATTTTCTAAAACTGAATTAAGTGACAATTGAATTGGACGTGCTTCGTCCAAGGCCAAAAGTGTTACTTTGGTTACTTTTTTTGGCCGATTATCGTTCATCCCCTTGGTATGTTTGCTGACGTTTGGCTGTCGAGTGTTCAAAATTCAAAAATTTGAGAACAAAGTCGCACGGCCGAGCTGCAAAGTGAGCTCGCAGCTCGCTTCACTGCACGTCCACCCCTTTCGGGCGGCAAACTGCGCCCTCAGAAAGTGACTGCATGCATCGGATGGCATGCCGATGTTTGCAGTCTGCCACGTCCGTGCACAGGCCCTACCGGACTGCGCATGAGAGTAGATATCTTGTGTTCCGCCCACAGTCCCTAGGAGACCTAACGCTGAACATGAAAATGCATGTAGGCAATAAGGGATTTGGTAATTTCAAGATTGATTCATCCACGGAAAAAATAATCAATTGTGTGCTTGGAAATCATTATTCCTGTCGAACATGATAGGCACTATGGTAAGACTAATCAAGAAAAAACTTCAACTCTCAAGCGAGCTCCAAATTTGACTGATGCCCCAGCCGTTTGATTTTGCACAATTGAAAGGACCAATGTTGGGTTCGACAATAACAACAACAACAAAAGAATCGAACTCGTAGTCCTGCTTTTGTGTGAAAGGGCTTTAAGCTTGTGGTCCAATGTAAGAATCATCTAATTTCAACAGGATACTGGCGGAGCTGGATCAAAGGCTCATGCAACCGCTCAAACATTTTCAACTGTAGGCATTCAACCTCTCGAGCAGATCAATCTGACATGGCATGACTCAGTGAATCCATTGGGGAATTGGATGGGATTTGCACACATCATACTCCTATACAAAAGGAGAATTTTGACGCACAATACAAGCTCCAACACCTTCGTCAGCAGTCCTGTGTGGCACAGGACTGCTGACGAAGGTGTTGGAACATTTCGCAGGAACATCGTGTGCTTCACACGATGTTCCTGCGAAACCATCACCAGAAGTGACCATGCCCTCGATGACCTCTATTTCTACTACGACCTCAAGAGTGACATCAGGAGATCAATCAAGGAAAACCTTCGGCAAATGATTGCAGCAGCCAATCGCATAGACATCGCCGACTACAACGCTCGAATGCAGAATCCAATGAAAGGCTACTCCAAAGCCACAATCCATATCGCAGCAGAGGGAAGTCGGAGTCAACAAAAATATTATCTGTTATGGAGATTTACATCTTCGATCAATGCGATCAATGGCTGTGCTGTACCTGCGGGAAGCCAGGGCACATCTTGCGATACTGTCAAAAAATGCAGCAACAAGACAAAAAGGAGTCAGGAAATGACAGGGGGCAGGAGTAAACAAAGGAACTCGTATCTTGTTGGAAACATCTCCACCAAGCAATCACCCATGTGAGCGGCTCACATTGCCACAGACAAGGGTTCCTGAAATGACAAAGTTTGATGAGGGATACAAAGACGAGCAACCAGTGATATTGCTATGGGAACAATCAAGGGATTGTAAAATTTTCTGTGCAGTGCTGACACTACTTGATGGAGGAGCTTCTCAACATCAGCAACGTATCTGACTGCAACTTGAAGATCTACACATCATAACGGCCTGGAGAACTTGCCAAATGAGCGACCACAAAGTCATCCTCGGGCAAGATTTCCTATATAGACACAATCCGCAAGTGGAATAGAGTAGCAGTACGGTGTACGTCAGCATTAAAGGTATAAAATGACTTGCACGCAATCGAGCAACCTATTTCACAGCGGTAGATATAGGAAGCAAGAGGGACGGAAGCAACAGAGTAAGTTGCAGCAGTCACAAAACACTCTGACCTGTGCGACAGAACTACAATTGACAGATCCAACAATGGAACATGTGCAGGTGACATGACATGACATTCTGTGATGCTACCTGTGTGACCAGTAGAGGATGGGGCATGAACAGAGTAAGCTGGTAAGTGATGAAGGTTACAGATATGCTAAATATAATCAATCCATGCTCCATTTGCGGTCAGACTACCCAAAGACGCTCCCCAAAGGATTCCGTCTAACTCACAATGGTGACCTCCGGACCTAACCGCCGGAGGTTGAGATTGCTGAGGCAAAGGCATAGAGGGAGAACATGTGTGTGGATCCAGTTGTGGAGATGCTAGGGGCCAGGTTACGAAAGATGGGGTATCTTGTCTGGAGTGTGAGATCCCTTGTAGAGTCCACGGAAGACCACATGTCTAGCTGGCAAAACGTTGAAATGAATGTTGAATAAGTGAAAGGGAATGCATGGTAAATTGATGCATGGTGTCACGACAGAGGTATGTAGATTGGCAAGGGCGGTCTGTAGAATGATGAGACCAAAAATGTAGTTCCCATGCCACTCCAGGTGGCGGCGTCACCTGCGATGCCATGCGGCCAAAGGAGCAAAAAGATGAGAGAAAAAGCTGGAAGAATCATAGTGAAACTGAAAAGGGATACATCCTACAGCTTGTGAAATCAATGGGTGTGATTGGCTGACAAAAGCTGATAAGAAGAAGGCCTTCCGAGGTACCGGGACAAAATCCTAAGTATACTGCTGCCAACTGAAATGGGTAGATCATGACGAGGAATAGAAAACAGAGAAAAACGCAGAGGGAAACCTTGAATAGGCCTGTAAGGAGATGGGAATATCCAACGTGTTCAGGTCTCTACAAATGTTGGTCAGTAGAGACACTAGGAAAAATGACCATAAGTCTGTGTCTTGACCAAGAGGAGTAAGAGAGAGGTATGAAAGAATTTCCAAAAAAAAGGTAAGGGAAAAAAAGAAATCAACCCAAACCATCAATGAAGAGGAATAAGTTAGCAATGGGTTGAAGCCTTGTAGAGGTGGTTGTCAAGAGGGGCTATCGGGTAGGTGGATTTGGGTCCACCCAGGGAAATTTTTTTTCTTTCTTGCCAGCAATAAGCTCATCGTTGCCGAGAGAGCTCTCAGTCAATAAGCTCTTTGGACAACGTGATCATTGGCCAAGAGATCCCTCGGCCACGGTGAACGGTGTGGCTACAAGAGAATCACCCGCATCTGTTAGGAAGTTATGGTGCAACTTCCTTATGGCTGCAGAAGTGGCGGGTGTTGGTGCTGTTGCTCTTTAGCGGGGACTTCTGTTGCTCTTGCGAAGGAGCGGCCGCTGCTACCACAATTGCCGCTGCTACTGCTTCGATAACGACTATCATTGTTGCTCGTGCCAAATGCCAGAGCGCTGCCGCTGTAGTGCTGCTATGGCTGCTGTTACTGATGCCTAGTGTAAAGTGGAGATGTTGTTGTCGCTACCATTGAGTGTAGCGGATGTCACAATAGAATTCTCTCCTGATGGATCTGCAGATCTGTAGCTTCAGCTACTGTAATGGCTGCTGCCACCGTAGTACTAGCTACTTCTACTGCTGCTACCAAATTCAGTCGCACGTGAAGAGGAGCGCAACATTAAATTCTGTCAAAATTATGAGAGAAACATCGAGTTGTTGCTTCTTTTGCTGGATGGAAGACAAACATGAGAGAGATGAGTGGGGTAGATTGCTGAATTTGTTGTAAAACTACAGCAAAATAGCTGACTTAACAGATGCGGCAACTGCGTGTTACATGGCAGTTGTACCTGTGGCAGATGGCTGAAGGAGCCCCAAGTTCGCAAGTTAGCAGCTCCAACATGTAGTTGAGAATTGCTGCTATGGCTCAGAGTGCAACCGCTGTGTGCTCATCGTTGCTGCCAAGATGGCAGCCACAATGAGGGAACTTGCATGAGAAATTCCAACAGCGTTTTGCCTCCAGCTCTGCCGTGTTGATATTGGGATTCAAGTGCTGACTTACCAATACACTGATTATGGTCTCACATACATACATGTATGCAGGAGAGTAATCAACATGAATGTTGTGCAAACAAAGTGGAATTATGAAGCAATAGCATGCTCAAGCTCTGCCGTGGTTTTCATGGGCTCCACTCTTGTTGCTTCTGCCACTTATGCCAATGGGCTAACCAGCAGCTCTTTGATTTTCTCTGATATGGAATCCAGATGCAGAAAGCTGGTGGCATGTCCATATACACTGTAGGATGATGTGGAAATGCATGTTGTTGGTTGTTGGTTGTTTTGGTTGGTTACCGGCTGGTGATCCTGCCACGGTCATGATACCGGATTTCACTCCTGGAAGCCGCTCCAGAAACATTCTTCGGGTTTGGCTTGACCCGAGGAGTGGCTCTGCCCTGACTTCTCTAAGCGAGATTGGCAACAAATCCATGACGTATCTCACTCTCCCACTCCCTCGTTCCCTCTCTCTTACGTTGTTCCACTAACTACTGGTATCAGAGCGGTGTGAGGGAAGAACTCATCATCGTTCTCCTCCGCCCTCTCATGCGGCAAGGCATTGATCCTCGGAACTCGGCCTGCCGCCACTCTCAGCCACGGGCACGCTATGGTGTGCATGCCATGCTCCAGCAACCATTAAACACTGCACCTTCTTAGCGCTACATCATGTAGTAGCACAAGGCTCTACTTTGGCCCTGTAACCCCTTTCGCCTTGCTCACCACCACCACGTTGCATGTGGCGGAGTTGAGCGAGGTGAAAGGAGGTCAATCTCCATAGATCTATTAGCGGAAACTCTTGTCCGTGCATAAACCTCCATTTTTCCAGGCACTTGGTCCCTCTTTGCCCGTGTCCTTCACGTGCCACTCCATCTGCACGGTGGCCGTTGGTGTAGTTTTTTCCTACCGCCACCTCCGCACTCGCAGCAGTGGTGGGTGGAGTGTTCATCTCTCAATTTCCTTGGCAACTGCAACAACAACTGTAACAGTTGCAGCCGTCGCTGAAGTTGTAGCTACCTTTGTGGACACGGCCGTAGCCGCCACCGAGCCTCTTACGGTAGTGCCCACATTTGTAGCTTCCACTTGGACTACAGCAACAACAGCAGCAGTTACGCCTTGCCACAGATACAGCCACAGCCCTGACCAGATCCCTTGGGCTGTTGATGCAGCTACTGCGTTGTTGGCACCACCGGCTTTGTCTTTGCCGGAAGTCACAGGTACAGCCACAGCTGCAACCCTAGCTGGAAGCTACAGCTGCACCCCTATCCTTTGCGATTGCTCTAGCCACACCAGCACCCACGGCCGGACTTCTTAGGTTGTTGGTGCGTCTGTTGCATCATCGGTGGTCTCAATATTGTCCTTGCGGGCAGCCTTAGCTGCAACTAGTCACTCCAGCATCTTCAAAACTGTACCAGTCCCTCCTCTGCAGCAGTAATGCCTTTGGCATCGCCATATTGACATTAACACCGGATTTGATTCATCCATCTTCTTTCCATTTGACAAGGAGGAGGCTGCCATCAACGAATCTTATGTGGCATAGTGGGAGGAGGAGAAGCAATGTGAGGAGATTCAAGAGTATCGGTGCCAGCACCATATGGATGTAGCATGTGAGTATGTATCAGACGAGACCACCACAGAGCACGAGTGTGAACAGGAGGCATTTGACTCAAAATCCTACATGGCCAATGACATTCCGGCCAACGGCTTTTTCGTCATCCCGACGACCAACCACATGCATGGATTGGCGAAAAGTGCTCCCTCTATCTATGTTGTTCCTCCTCTAGTTGGCGCATAGCTACCACGTTATTCAAGGTCGCAGTCTCATCCCCACCAGTCACAGCAATACCAGCCGCAGTTGCAACAACATCAACTTGCATAGCAGCAACCATAGCCACCACCCGCTGCACCAATAGGCCAGGCATTTGAAAACCCCTTGATGCACAAGGGTTTTCTAGCAGTCAAGGCTATCACTCTTTCCTCTGCCGTGCTTGACACAGAAGCAACTGCTGCCATCACATTTGCGAGGTATGGTTAAGTGAGGCTATTTCATACACGGGTTTCTTAGTGTGTGCCTTGAGTATGCTCTCATGAAAGGGAGTTACTTGTACCCGTCCCTAAACTCCTTCCGTTCTGTGTAAGAGGAGTGTACTTTTGCCTCATATGGCCAAAATATTCTCTTCTTAGGAGGGACCACAGTGGATGGGACTAGGGTATGTGGCTAGTGCGCTTGGTCGCCATACAGAAATGCACTAAGAGCTTACTCAGTGCAGTTATTTGTCTCATGTTTCTGAGCATATCGTGCCTTTTGTCCTACATGGCCAAAAGATTCTCTTCTTAGGAGGGATTGGAGTACGTGTGGCTAGTGTATGTGGGAAGTACACTCTGTCACTTCACAAAAGTACACTAAGAGCGCAATCACTGTGCTGATTTGTCTCATGTGTCCCAGCACACTTTACCTTTTATCCTAAATGGCCAAACAATTCTCTTCTTAGGATGGATGCTAGTGTGTGGGACTAGTGTATATGGTAAGTGCGCTCAGTCACCATATAGAAGTACGCTAAAAGTGTGATTAGAGCATGAATTTGTCTCATGTATCCTATTCTACATTTCTTAGAATGTGGCCGAAAATAATCTTCATATCGATGTCATGTTTTGTATTTTCATGAGACAATTTCAGGTAAAACTTTATCTCCAGATTTTCTACCACATTCTATGTCTCTATGTATGTTTAGAGCCACTCCAAGTGTCTTTTGAAGGAATTCATGAACCAAAAACAGAATTATTTACTGAGATTCGAATTCAAACTTTGAATGTCTGTTTCTAAGGTTCTCGTAGCTTCTTACAGGTAGAATTTCATGAGACATCTACACTCATTTTATGCTACCCTACTGTTCCTTGTGTTTGTTCAAAATAATCATTTTTGACTCTCCTATAATGAGTACCATAATAATCACTTGTTTGGGAGAATCACCAAGTTGATTTTGTAATCTTGGATTTTGTACACAAGAAAAAAACTTTGAAGCAAATTGACTTCGGCAGGAGCGGACAGCCCTCGCAATGATTGCGCACTCTGTCAGCAGAGTGCGCACGCGAAATCTGGCACCCCCCTGACACGTCAGCTGGCGGTCATAGCCATGCGTGTGCATGTTGACGTGTCAACATGCGTACATGCGGACAATCGACAACGCGAAAGTTCAACTTGTCGAACAGCCGCGAGTTGCTGCGGGTCCTCTGGAGGACTTGAAGTGGGAGGCAATAGGAGAATTCAATGATCGGGGGTTTTATTATCAGGTGTTTGGGAGAATCACCCCATAAATTATCAAAGGTCCACAATTGGGCAAATTCAAAGATCACATGATTCCTTTTAAAATTTTGAACGAATTCAAGGAACACTACGGTATATTGTGCTCTGCTCAGCCTAGTGGCACACCATGATTGCGAGCTCAACCAAATGGATGTGAACAATGCCTTTCTGCATGACACTTCTGATGAGGAGATCTACATGGTACAGCCATCCAGCTTCACCGATGGCACCAACAAGCTGTGCTGGCTTTGCAAGGCCTTGTATGGACTGAAGCAATCCCATTGATGTTTGGAACACGGAGAACACTACTACTCTTGAGAGAGGTGGATACCTCCGCAGTGCGGTCAACCCTGTGTTGTTCCTCGGTCCTCCACCATCTCCTCTTGTTTTTTCCTCTTCTATGTTGATGACTTGCTCATTACCTCTTAGAGTCCTTTTTCTATTTCAGTTTGTGAAGTCTCTTCCACAATATGTCTACGAGATGAAGGACCTTCATCCCCCTTGAGTGTTCCTTGGCATGGAGCTTGAGCAGGTCCGCCCTGATCGAACACTACATGTCCATCAGGCTGCTTACATTTGGAGCCTTTGTGAGCATTTTTTCCTGGTACTTGATGCAATTCCATATGCTTCTAAAACGATCTGATATGGCTCCGTTGGGGGGGAAGGGGGGAGTTGATTTCACTGACTCTCTATGATTCATTGGGTTCTTGATGTATCTTGCTATGACCACACATGTAGATTTTTCATTCGCTGTTGACTATTTGGCATGGATCTCTTAGTGTCCACATCACCCTCATCATGAGGCTACGATTTGTTTTATTTCACACGCACTCTCCACAACACGTATCAGGCTGTGCTGTAGAGAACAACCCTTTGTAGTTTTCAATGGCTATAACGGCAATGGCTGGGCTCACAACATTGATGCCCCTAGTCGGTCGTGGTACATTCTCTTGGTTGGAGGCACTGTCTTGTCTTGGAAGGGTGGAACATAGGGTTGTACATGAAGGAGCTCTAGTGAAGACAAGTACGTTGCCCTTGGCTCAGGTATGTGTGAAAGTGTATGGTCTTGCTACCTGTTGCAGCGGCTGCACGTGTCCACTATGCGTTGCGACAACCAAAGCATGAAGTCAATTATGAAAAATCATGGCATGCATCACTCACGCACCAAGTATATCAACGCCAAGGGCCACTTTGTTTTTTAGTGCATTGCTGCTGGTTTTGTGAACGCTGTCTGGGTGGGCACACATTCGCAGTGGTTGGCTTCCTGACCAAGGCACTCATCTCTGGCTCGTTCAAGTTTACTGTGCATGAAATTGATCTGACACACGTACCCTCAGCACCAGAATGAGCTTGAATGTTGTTGCCCTTGTGTCATGTTTTGTGCTCTATGTGGTTCCTAGACTTCGGGCCAAGAGGGGGTGTTACTGTTGGTGTTCAAGGGCTAAGCTACCAATAGGCTGATCACTGTTCACTGTGCTGGTCTCACACACATAAAACTATACAAGAGAGTAAGTCGACATGATTTCTGCGCAAACCAAGCAGCACTCTTAAGAATTGGCACACTCAAGCTCTGTGGAGTTTTCACCGGCTCCACTCTTGTGGCCTCTGCCACTTGTGCTAATGGGCCAGTCACCAGCTCTATGAAATTCTCTGATACGGAAACTAGTTGCAGAAAGGTCACTTTGGTGGCATGTCCACATACACTTTATGGCAATGTGGATTTTTCATGTTGTTGGTCGTTGGTTTTTTTGGTTGGTTGCTCAGTGCTGATCTAGATGGGGTCATAATGCTGGAATTTTCCGGAGGCAACCGCTCCTGGAATATTCTAGAGGTTCAGGCTCAACCCGAGGGGTAGTTGCGGCCACACCTCGTGCTTGGTGCATGAGATGAGGCTCACTCTACCACGTTGTTTAAGCAAAGCCACTTCCCAACACCTTGTCAATCAACCTCACTTCTCTAAGCCAGCTTTGGAACAAATCCATGACGTCTCTTACTCTCCCACTCCCTCGCTCCCTCTCCCTCGTATTGTCCCACTGAATACATGCCAGAGGACTATGTGATGTGAGCCCTGAGCTCAAGGCCTCCACGTTGGTAGGATCTGTTTGTCCCACCCAGCCCAACCCAGCCTAGCTGAGACACTGCTACTTTGCGCTATATGGTGGAATGCTAGGGTCTAGTCTTGCAATTGTTCTGATACCATGAGGAATTAAAAAAACCATCTTTAGTGATGTTCTTTTTTATAGTGTAGTGTTGGTTGTGGGTGCAACACACGCAAGTGACCTCTTGACTCTGTTCACACATACATTATCACTACAGGTGATTGATCTGGATTGAAACTCTCAGGTGCAACACTGGGGCACATCATGGAGTGCACAGTGGTGGCTCCACACCCAAGTACTCAAGAGGTGGTCCCAGCACCAATACCAGATCTATGGAGAGCTTGCCTGTAGTGACGAAAGCATACGTGCTTTGTACTTTTGCAGCCCAGCATGGGGCACACATTTCACAGGGATGCATGCATCCACATACGCTCGTGGTGGATGTGGTTTGAGTTTCTTTCTCTCATGCTTGCATTAGACGGGTGATGCCAGGTTGCTGATCCCTCGGGGCCACATGTCTAGCTCACACCGGTGTTCACACCATCTGGAGCTCGTTCACTCCTGGATAAGGTTTGATCCATGGGTGGCGTCCGGGATCCACGACAAGCCCCTCGTGTGGGTGGCCTGGTCAACTGCCACTTATCACCTCGCCTCTTTGTGACTTAGATTCACTTCTTGCTCTACCATACATTTCATGTAACTAAAGCTTTCTTGATCCATGGTGTTGCAAGGACCTCTAGCTGTGTGTGTTCTTTCTTACGCACCCTAGCATGCATCGCTACCTACATGTAAATCTTAAGGGACCCAATTTGACAGACAATACTGAGATTGGTAGAGAGACAAAAAAGACATAGTTGAAAGATTGAGAATTCGACAAAACAATGAGCGAGAAAGGGATATCCCCTCCCGACCTCGGTCCAGCAAGCTTGCGTGAAATTTGTCCAAACCCAATGGATGGACTATGGGATATTGCAAGACATGCGTACTAGCTCCCAAAGAGAAACTGGATTGATCCCAAAAAAAGTACCGGTCACTCGGGTAGCCAAACGAAAAACAGAAAGAAGCAAAAAGGGAACCTATGTAGTGTGCAAGTTGAGGCACCAACATTGTTTTCTTTCTTTTTTTTTTTTTTTTAAGGAAATCTTGATTAATATGAAGGAACATGCAAATGCCGCCCCTGACCAGCACATCTACGGGGCTTGAAAACATGCAAAAGCCGCCACCCACGGCACAAGAAAGACGAGAGGGAAAGCAAGGAAACAAGCGTCAAGGACAGAGGAGACTCTCCTCGCCGTCCAACGGCACAGTGTAGCAAAGGTCAGACAGCGTAACAGGGCCAAGGGGCCACGGCCGCGGCAGCTCAAAAGGTGTGACACTGCCCAGCGCCGGGTCCAGTCCGCCACGCCACAAGCCGAAGTTGCGGAGCACATGACACTGCTGTCGTATCCCAGCAACAGACAGCCGCTGCGCGAACAAGGACACCGCCCGCGCCGACCACCCCGGCTGGTCAACCTCACTGCACCTGCCTCGACCCTTCTTGAGGCACAACGCCGCCAAGCNCCGGATGAAGCGCCAAGAATCCGGGCCAAGACCGCCGAAGGTCTCCCAAGCCACCGTGCGCAGCCGGTACCCCGACAGCTGCGCAAGGACGGCCTTATAGTGCTTCTCCTTCGCGACCTCCGCCGCTGAAAGAGCCTGCCCCTCCTCCTTCACCTTGTCCGACTGGGCATCCACCGTGGTAACATCCACCACCCACGCGGTGCCCTGGGCCGAGTCGAACACAAGGACATCTGGCCGTAACCCCCCCGGCAGCAAGCCCTCTGGCTCCACCATCGCACGGAGGGAATGCTCGCGGCAAATCTCCGCCAACTCGTCCCGAATGGCATGGTGGACGCGAATAATCGGCCCAGACCCTGCACGGCGCGTGACATCCGCCGGAAGGAGCCCATGATCGCCATGGATAGAGAGATATCCCAGTGGCAAACCCAGCCAAAGCTGGGCGTGGAGCCGAAAATCGGTCGGGGCCAAGTAGAGACGATCACGAGGGCCCGCAGGGCTGGCTTGAAGCCGGAGAGCCGCTCCGCGGGACCCCACCGCCCAGCACCTCCGCACCCTAGCTTCACACGCCTCCGGGAACAGCGCAGCCCCGACCATCTCCACCTCCTCCAACCACTGCAGACGCTGGAAATGGAAGAAGGACGGGCTGAGCTGCTGGTACAACCCCCGACCAGCGCCCTGGCGAAGGACCTCAAGCGCGGGCAAGCGTGCGACAATGGAAGCTGGCAGGTGCTCTACAGAATCCTCCCAAAGAGGACACAACAACTCCATCTCACGAGCCGCAGGAAGGTGGGGGCTGAAGAGGTCATGAAGAGACTGGAGCAAGGCCGCAGAAGAGCACGCGTAGGCAAGGTCCGCCCTTGGAGCCGCAGCAAAAAGGCCCATGCCCCCAGCGTCAAACGGTAACTGCGCTTGGAGCCGCGTCAACCCCTGCAAAGCGCCAGCATGGGAATCCGGTGGGGCCTCCACCACCCCCAGGATGCCCAGGAGAGAACGCCACACTGCGGAATCGAACTCCTGCAACACCCGCAACCAGTCGGCGTCAGGGTGCAGAGCGCGCACAAGGAAGTCTGCTCGGGGTACAATGCATAGCCGGAGCATCGTTACCGCCGCCTGGGGATCCTCTAGCTACGGGAGCAGTAGGAGCTCACGGGTCTGCTCACGTAGCCATTCCCCCCAGCCCCTCCGAAAGCAAGCAGACCCAATAGGACAGGCCAACAGCTCCACCCCCTCCACTGTCGATGGAATCCCAACCAGCGCGCTTGGAAGTGCCCCACCCGTCCGCCGCCATAAGAGACACTTCTTCGGCTGAACCTGAAGCCCCTGGTCGCTAGCCACTCAGAGCATGGAGGAGAAGCACCTGGCCAAGGCCTCCGGCTTGGCGCAAATGGTGGTGTCATCCTGGAAGGCCCCGACGTGCCCCAACGCAGCCCCCTGTTGGCTACGCAACTCTGGCACCCGCCTCCAACACTGGCAGAAGGGCCAAGTCGAAGAGGACAGGCCCCAACGGGTCACCTTGCCGCACCCCGCGCTGGCTCTCCAAGACAGCTGGCGCACTCACCCCAAAAAACAGCAGCTGCCCAGGGGACGTGTGGAACTGTCGCAAGAAAGGCACCCAAGAGCCGAGACCCGTGTCACGCACAGCCGCAAACACGCTCTTGCAATCAATCTCGTTGAAGGCGTTGCGAATGTCGAGGCAGAGAAGCCAAAACGAGGGATGTGTACCCAAGATGGCCCGCACCCCCCGCACCAGCAGCGCCGCCCCTTCTGACACGCCCACCTCAAACTGCAAAGGTTGCAACGCCTTTGTGATCTTCTCCTTATCCCGCAGCAGCAAGACCCGACCAGCCAGCCGGAACAATGCCTCACCCACGGCAATGGGTCGGACTCCCTCCTCCTCAGTGTCCCCCTTGAGCAAGGGAACCAGGCGACTGCGTCCCAAGAATGTGGCAGACTCCCGTGGCAGCACTCCGGCAAGGATGAGACGAACCACAGCCGTCAGAGACTCCGGCCCACCCGGAGTGTCAAGGACAAGGTCACGGAGCATGTCGCAAGTCAGACCCCCTAGGCCGGCCCCAGAGCCCCGCGGTGCCTCCTGCAAGGCCTCCACAACTAGACCCTCCGTGATTGCATCGAGGAGAAGGCCCTCCGGGGGCACAAAGAGGTCGATCCAAGGGGCCAACGGGGACGCCGACGGAGGATGACGCTCCTGTAGAGCCCGACGAGTGCTCTCTGTACCAGCCGCTGGAGGGCGCGCCGAGACCATCTCCACCCCTCGGCCTGGAGCACTCGGGTGCACCATGCGAACTGCACGCCGCCACTGCCCCTCTGCCGCTACTAGTCGTTTCGCCGACGACAGGCGAGTTGTAGGCCGCTCGGGAGGGGCAGGGCGGAATGCGGCCCTGGTGGACTCCATCGCCTCCTCAACAGGACCCGCACACTCACCCTGCACAAACCTTCGACAGTGCTCTAGTATAATCTCGTGCTTGAGACGACGACGCCCCTCCCCACATCCCGAACGCAGCCCATGATCTCGCTCTTCCGACGCCACCGCCTGACACAGCAGGACTTGGAGGTGGAGGAGGAGAAACCAACGGACGCGTAGGGCATCTGCGTCAAGGGACGGAACCACCACCCAGGACAAGCAGCGCTCAATGATAGCCGCAACCCTCCAGCGCGACTTCCCATACACGCGCGGCTTAACCTCAGGAGCCGAGATGAGAGAAGAGTGGTTGACACCCGCTTGGCCGGCTAGCACCCCACCAAGCCGCTCCCAGCACATATCCGCGAGACCCTCCCAGGCCGTGCAGATGAGGAGGTCGTGGGCTGGTTGGACCGCTCCCCCAACCTCTAGGAGACCCTCAAAGCCCCCTCGCACCAGGTCGGCAGCATCCAGCAAGGCCGTCCCTCCTAGACTGCGCACATCCTCTGGGACACCCTCCTCCACAACCTGCCTTGGCCCTGACAGAGCCAACCTCATTTTGGACAGACGGTCAGCGATGGCATTCTTCTCGTGAGGGACCCAATGGAACGAGGTTCGCTGGATGCCCCGCGTGGCCTCCAAAGCCGCGTCACGGCGCAGACGGAGGCGGTCCAGTTTGATGCTGTAGCGGCCACGGAGCTGGTTGACTACTAGTTGAGAATCCCTCACGAATAGCACATGTTGCAAACCGGCCTCTGTCGCAAGGCTGATCCCCAACCGCACCGCCACATAATCCGCCTCATTGTTGGTGGTAGGGCTTGCAATGTGAAGCCATGCGCAGCGTACAACACCTTGGGGGTCAAAAAGTACGGCCCCACCCCCGCCCGCCCGAGGACCACGAGTGTCGGCGGCGCCATCAAAGAACACCCAAGAGGGAGGAAGCAGTGGAGGAGGCGGAGGAGGCGGCGAGGAACGAGGAGGAGGGGGAGGAGGCGGGGGAGGTGGGGGCGGAGGCGGAGGAGGGGGAGCGGGCGGAGGAGGCGGAGGAGGAGGTGGAGGAGGCGGAGGAGGGGGAGGTGGAGGCGGCGGGGGGGGTGGAGGAGGTGGTGGCGGGGGCGGTGCGAGAGGTGAATGAGGAAGGGGAGGAGCAGAAGGTGGGGGAGGTGGGGGAGGTGGGGGAGGCGGGGGAGGTGGGGGAGGGGGAGGAGGTGGGGGAGGCGAGGGAGGCGGGGGGGGCGGGGGGGGGGGGGGGGGGGGGGGCGGGGGGGGTGGAGGAGGTCGAGTTGGAGGCTGAGGTGGACGAGGAGGGGAAGGTGGAGGTGGAGGTGGCGGTGGAGGTGGAGGAGGAGGGGGGTGTGGAGGTGGAGGAGACAGTGGAGGTGGAAGAGGAGGCCGAGGAGGAGGAAAGAGAGGAGGAGGATGGGGAGGTGGTGGGGGGGAAGGGGGAGGGCGAGGGGGAGGGGGAGGGGGAGGGGGAGGCGGGGGAGGGGGAAGAGGTGGAGGAGGTGAAGGAGGTGGAGGAGGTGGAGGAGGCGGAGGAGGGGGAGGTGGAGGCGGCGGGGGGGGTGGAGGAGGTGGTGGCGGGGGCGGTGCGAGAGGTGAATGAGGAAGGGGAGGAGCAGAAGGTGGGGGAGGTGGGGGAGGTGGGGGAGGCGGGGGAGGTGGGGGAGGGGGAGGAGGTGGGGGAGGCGAGGGAGGCGGGGGGGGCGGGGGGGGGGGGGGGGGGGGGGGCGGGGGGGGTGGAGGAGGTCGAGTTGGAGGCTGAGGTGGACGAGGAGGGGAAGGTGGAGGTGGAGGTGGCGGTGGAGGTGGAGGAGGAGGGGGGTGTGGAGGTGGAGGAGACAGTGGAGGTGGAAGAGGAGGCCGAGGAGGAGGAAAGAGAGGAGGAGGATGGGGAGGTGGTGGGGGGGAAGGGGGAGGGCGAGGGGGAGGGGGAGGGGGAGGGGGAGGCGGGGGAGGGGGAAGAGGTGGAGGAGGTGAAGGAGGTGGGGGAGGTGGAGGAGGTGGGGGAGGCGAGGGAGGCGGGGGAGGCGGGGGAGATGGGAGCGGTGGGGGAGGTCGGGGAGGTGGGGGGGGAGGAGGGAAGAGACGAGGGGGTGGGAGGGGAGGTGGAGGCGGGGGAGGCGGGTGGGGTGGAGGAAGGGGCAGAGGGGTGTAAAGGCTGTATCATTGTTGATGCAGCGTGCAAGAACCCACGCTCGTTACTTGCCGCTGCCGCTAATGCATAGCGACAGCAGTTTTGCTACCCCCCTTGTCTGCTACACTAGAGTCTAAGTCTGAGAGCTCTGGTTTGTTACTCAGAAGTGCATGCGCCAGAGTTAGCGACAGAACTGCAGCTGGAAGCAATGACTGAATTGATATCAAGAATGAGGTTTGGTGAGAGACCCCTCCAACACTAACCTAGGCCCTCACCTCTCTGAGGCTTGTTACTCACTCTACCAACCAATCAAGAAAATGCACTGTTTTCTAGCCTGTGGGTTTTTCTTGGTGAGCCCTGCCAGAGGATCGACAGCCCCAAACCAGGGCGTCATCTGTTTTTGCTAAAAACTGGACCATACCAAAATATGCACTCTGCAAACACAGTCGTGCAGTCAGAATCAGCTAAAAAAATCACACAAGAGAGTTATGGTTGCCTGAACCTCTACAAAATTTATGCTACTCATAGCAGCCGCCTATGACTGTCATTGACATGAGTAACGGTGGCTGTTGCGGATGGAGCTGGGCGCACACTGCTACCTAGTGGGAGACTCCACACAAGGAGAAGGAAGCCACGCTGCTCACGACGATGCGACATCCCCTCCATTGCTCAGCGTCCGCCATCGTTAACTTCCAACGAGTTTGTTGTCTGCACGAGCATGTACACCAGCCAAGAGGTCACAACACAGATGAGTGAAACAATGCTTTCCAAAATCACAACACTCCCCCATGATCCATGGGCATCAGTGTATATACATGTGCAGAGGTCATCCATCGACAGTGCACTACACAAGTCACGCTCCCCCATGCTCTCATTGTCCCATAGTCTAGCAAGCCCACACAAGTGTGAGGATGAGCACAAAAAGAATGGAGGCATACATGAAGCAACACATGGTAAGGGAGCTCATAGATACAAGACAGTACACTCACGGTTGTAAGCAAACCAAACTAACAACCCTTTTGAAGGATGCACACTTGAAGGCCTTGGTAAAAAAGTCAGCCAGCAGTTGCAGGGTCCCAACCCACACAATCCGGATGCTGCTCTCATGCAAAAAAGTGTGCACGTAGTGATACTCCGCATTGATGTGTTTTTTGCGCGTGTGATGAATGCCATTGTTGTTTACTATGGCGATAGCACTCTCATTGTCATAATGCAGTGTGATGGGTGATGCATGCAGACGAAACTCGCACAGTAGACAATGGAGCCACACACCCTCACATGCGCCATCACCCAATGCCACGTACTCCACCCCAAAATATTGCATGCAATGCACCCCTGTTTGCCACTACGCCACGAGACAACTATGCCGTCAATAAGGAAGATCCATCCAGTTTGGCTGTTGCCATCTATGCTCTAAGCCCAGTCGCTATCCGCGTAGCCTTCGGCGACCACAAATGGCTGGTGACGGAACGTCAATCCACGACGTGGGGTGGAGACAACGTATTGCACAACATGAATCACTACATCTAGGTGTAACTGATACTGGGACTGAGAGAACTGATCCAATAGGTTCACGACAAAGGCAATGTCTGGTGGTGTGGTGGTGGCGAGGAACATGAGTGACCCAATGGCATGAAGAAAGGTAGTCATGTCCACACTCACACTCAGTGTGTCAGTATCAGGAGCTTTTAGCTTGATCTGGTTGCCTGGGGTTCTGGAAGTGGATGCACTAGGGACGATGGGCAGAAGTTCCACAAAGCGCTTAGCCAGTGTCTGCCCATAAGTTGCCTGATGCACATGGAGAATGCAGTGGGCACGGTTGTGCTTGATATCCCTGCCCAAAAACACCTCTGCAGGTCCAAGATCTTTCATCTTGTATGTGGATTACAGTAGATCCTTCACTCGCTGGACATCGGCAAGGTTAGTGGATGCAATGAGCAGATCGTCCACATAGACAAGCACGATGACAAGGGTGGTACCAAGTACAGTGAAGAAGAGAATTGGATGTGTGGCGCCACACATCAAGCCAGCCATCAAGAGGGTTTGACCGATCTTCGTGTTCCAGCACCTAGGCGACTGTTTGAGCCCATAGAGGGCCTTCCATTGTCGCCAGACATGACTAGTGCCATCCTGAAATATAGGGGGCTGGACCATGTAGAGCTCCTCTCCATTGAAAGTGCCATGCAAGAAGGCATTGCTCACATCAATCTGGTGGAGCTCCCAATCATGCGACCATGCCAAAGAGGATGCGACTGGTGGTGAAACAGCCAATATGCGTAAAAACTTGGTCAAAGTCCACTCCATGTAGTTGTGCAAAGCCTTTGGCGGTTAGCCGGGCTTTGTACTTGTCCAGCGTGCCGTCCGGCTTCCACATACGACAAAGAACCCACTTTGCCCAAATGGCTTTACGGCTTGGGGGCAAGTCGACCAGCTTGTATACAACATGCTCATCAATAGCAGCCAGTTCCTCCTTATAAGTAGCTTCCCACTAGGCAGTATCAGATGCGGCCCTGGCGTCATGGAGGCTTTGTGGATTGGCTACCTGCAAAGATGGCCTAGCTGTTAGCAAGCGAGCGCTGGCAAGGCCAGCTGGAGCACGCAACAATGCAACAGAGACAGCACATTGATGCTCCTAAGAAATCAGGGCATAACCCAATGCGGATCGGAAATGTAGGTCCGTTGTGACAATGGCAAGGGCGTTCAGACCCTAGGCCTTCGTCCCTGCATCCCAACTCACCAGAGTATGAGAAGGGGGCGTGGGATGGAGCTCATGTTGGGGGCGGCCAAAAAATGGCAGGACGCATGCCTGATGGAGGCACTGGGTTACAGGGACAAAGACGGCCACCAGGATTGCGTGAGTAAATCGAACCAGCACTAAAGGAGTGGGTGTGCCGGGGTCAAGGAGGCAAGGACACGACTCGTCGCTTCACTGGAGTGACTGACGTAAGAATTATCCTGGACTGGTCGATTCAGGCAATGACCGTAGGGATTGAAGAAGTGTACTAAGTTGCCTGGTCGGCGGAGTCAGCGGCCGAATAAGTGGACTCAGTTGCCTGGTTGGCGGAGTCAGCGGCCGAAGACGTGGACTCAGTCGCCTGGTCGGCGGAGTCAGAGGCTGAAGAAGTGGACTCAGTTGTGTGGTCAGTAGTGTGAGGAACAGACTCAGATGGAGGTTCTGGTGTGGTGGAAGTGTCTGGTGTGTGTGGGGGTGTAGGTGACTCAGTGGAACCAGGGACCCTAGGCACTAACAGAAAAGGAACAACATCGTGCACTGGTGCTAAATCTCCCCCACGCAATGGCCGCGACATGCTTGGAAGGGTCTCGACACGTGCAAATGGGAGATTGCATGAGAAAAGCTCGTAAAAGAATAGAGCATCAGGCGACTCGATGATGCAATGCCGAACACGGTCTTAGAACCTCCAGGCCTTCAAGTGATGAGACACCCCCAGAAAGGTACAGAGGCAACCATGGGGAGCTAGCTTGCTGTTGGGCTGATCCTCCGGGAGCTAGACGCTGGCGATGGAACCCGAGACGCATGCGGGACGGAGATCTGCACGCTCTCCACACGAAGACTGGTAGGAAGTGACAAGACGGGGCAGGGGACCGTGGGGAACTTTGTTCCAAACCCAGGTCATGTACGACATGGCCTCAAAGAAGAAGCCCTCGGATAAACCAGACTCAATGTGCATAGTGCAGGCCACATCAGCCATGGTGCGGTTTCAGCGCTGAGAGACACCATTCTGCTATGGAGTGTAAGGTGCAAACTTCTCATGTTTGAAGCCAGGGCTCCTCAGAAAAGCATCCGCCTCCCCCATAAATTTACCACCTCGGTCAGAATGGAAGCGACAATGGGGACGACCATACTCGCGCTTTGCGAAGATGAGCTTATCATAAGTCGTGACCGCTGCGTCGCTTTTCTGCCGAAGGCAGAACACCCATAAAAAACGAGAGCATTTTTTGGTGAGGGTGAGAACATAGCGACCACGCTCCAGAATAAACTCGAAAAGCAAGGGATCCATGAGGTCAGAATGGACTAGCTCTCGCGGGTGCGATGTACGAGAAGAGGAAACAGGATAAGATGACCTATGAATATTGCACTGAGCATAGTGGATGCATTCATTTTTGCAAGGTAACAGAAAGGTAGCCCAATCGAGGCCAATGGTAGGCTGCGTGCGAAGCATGCTTTGAACCGCAGAGCCGTGCATGTGGCATAAGCAATGGTGGAGAAGGTGAGTATGTTGCGGGGACAGAGTGCTTGTGAAAAAGACGTGCACCATGTGATGCGTAGCACCGGAGTCGATGATCTAGGTGCCATGTAGCTGATCTGCAACAGTGTGAGTCTGGAGGTAGTGCGGCGTGGTCATGGCGCATGGAGGAGCTGAGGTGTAGCTAATCTGCAATAGTGGAGGTGACCACACCGGATACGGAGTCCATGGAGCAACAGGTTCGACAGAAGGCATGAACGGAGTGGGGGATGTAGTCATGACTGCTATAGTGCCAATGGAGCAGACTGTTGCTGATGAAGTAGTGGAAGCACCAATAGGAGAGGCGGTAGTAGTGGCGGTAGAAGCTGCAATGATTCCAAGGCGCCACTCACGCTCGCGATCCATGGCGTTGACGGCACGAGACTCGTCAGTGGGAATTGGGCATGTTTACCAGCCATGACCCGGCTGGCCACAGGTATGGCAGACAAGAGAGCTGCTATGGGAGGAGCTCCTGATGGACGACTGTTAGGCCTTGCCCTTCCCTTTATTCCCACGCCCTCCCTTACCGCAGCCACCACCACCCGTGGCACCGGGGGCACCAGGGGTCCCACTCGACAAAGGCGTAGGAGAGGCAGAGCTGATTGCTGCTAATGCCTCTGTGTCTCCTCGGTGCAGGCGAGTGTCATGAATTGCCTCCTCCCAGTCCAAAAACCGGGAATAGAACCAGGACACCAGAGTGTCCTGAGACGCCATGGCCTACAAGATCTCGAGGTCAAATTCGACGACGGTCTTCGCGTAGTCGCGAGTCAAGCCATTCTTGATGGTGAGACGAGCGGAGAGCGGGGGCGGGTTGGCTTTGCCAAGCCGACGGAGAAGATCCTGTGCGCGGCGCCATTAGGAGGTGACAGACTCTAAGTCACCAATCTTAAGGTCACTAAAACTCCTCAAGAGACGACTAATGACGGACTGGCCAGAAGGATGGTAGGGACAAGTGAGGGTACTCCAGGCCTCATGGGGGTCAGGGTTGATGCCGGTAGTAGGATCGTCGATGAAGGGCTCAAGGTTAGTGCAATCACTCTCTGGTCCGGCAAAGACAAGGGTCCAAGCTGCACGGCCTGCATGGAACAACTGCTCGGGGACGGAGGATTTGTACTTCAGGGTATATTAGGGCCAAAGATTCTCACCCTAAGTCCACAGGCAAAACAGTAACTCCTAGGATGCAAACTCTCCAACCTGAAGGTGGGATGGTGGTGTCTCAAAACAATTTGGCTTGCACTGAGTACTGGCTACAGTGCCCAAAGACCCTATGACACTACAGACGGACTGCTACTACTGCTGGTGCTCGTGCTGCTTGGCTACTGTCTGGGCCACGGCAGATACGGTGGGACCAGGCTGACCACAGAGAGGCAGCTGTACTGTGGCAATTTGGACAGTCTGTAATGTGGTCAAGAGGGTCCGCAGGTCGTCAACCCATTGTTGAAGAGCGACGACATGGTCAATCGGTGGCGTCGCGCTTGCAGAGCTGGACTATATGGCGTGGCATGTAGCGAGCAAGGAGGAGCGAGCGTCCGTTTTTCTTTTTCCTTTCCGGATCTCCCGTCACCGGGTTTTGCCGGGCTGAATCCACAGGTGCTGGCTTGGCTACACCCGGCAGAAAGTGTGCGCCGGGTACAGAGAGGAGGAGGTAGAGAACAAAATCGGGAAGCAGTGGGGACACTTCCCTGCTGCTTGGTGGTGCCGTCACCACCCGGCAGAAAGTGTGCGCCGGGTACAAAGAGGAGGAGGTAGAGAGTAAAATTGGGAAGCAGTGGGGACACTTCCCTGCTGCTTGGTGGTGCCGTCGTCACGTGCGTCGGCTCTGCCGTTGGCATTGTGCCTCTTTGTGTTGGTCGCGTGATCGCCTACGCTACCACCGTCGTGGGATCAATGCTGTGAATTCAATTTCGGCAGCATTTCTCCCATGTGGGGAGCGTTTTGAGGCCGCCACCAGGCGAGGCTAAGTCTATCGGGAAAAATCTGACAGGTTTTCCCTGCACTGGCGCGTATGGAGGTCCGCCAGCATTGACTGACACGTGTACGCCACTGCTACCGCTCAGTCTGCTGCATCCGCTACGCTATGGCTGTGATACCAAAAAGGGAACATATCTAGTGCACGGGTTGAGGCAGCTGCGTTGTTGATGCAGCATGCGAGAACCCACGCTCGTTGCTTGCCGCTGCCGCTAATGCATAGCGACAGCGGTTCTGTTGCCCCCCTTGTCTGCTGCACTGTAGTCTTAAGTCTGAGAGCTTTGGTTCGTTACTCAGAAGTGCATGCGCCAGAGTTAGCAACAGAACTACAACTGGAAGGGAGCAAGGATTGAATTGACAGCAAGAATGAGGTTTGGTGAGAGACCCCTTCAACACTAACCTAGGCCCTCACCTCTGTAAGGCTTGTTACTCAGTATACCAACCAATCAGAAAAATGCATTCCTATTGTCATGTTTTCTGGCCTGTGGGGTTTTCTCTGTGAGCCCTGCCAGAGGACCGACAACCCCAAAACCCGGCGTCGTCCTCTTTTCCTGAAAACTGGACCATACCAAAATATGCACGCTGCAAACGCAGTCGTGCAGTCACTATCAGCTAGAAAAATTACACACGAGAGTGGCTACATGAACCTCTGCAAACCCTATGCTACTTAGAGCAGCCGCCTATGAATTTTGGTGACAAGAGTGACGGTGGTTGCTTCAAATGGAGCTGGACGCGTACTGCTACCAAGTGGGAGACTGCACACAAGGGGAAGTAAGCCACGCTGCTCACAATGATGTGACGTCCCCTCCATCCCTCAGCGCCCGCCATTTTCAACGTCCGCTAATTCAGTCGTCTGCACGATCATGTACACTAGCCGTGAGGTCACAACAGAGATCAGTGAGACCGTGCATTCCCAAATCAGAACAATTGAAGCACAAAAACAAGCTCTACAGAACTGAGCTAGAAAACAGCAAGAGTACTACTGCCGAGAAACTGGCCATTGGGAACTGACACCGAGAAAGTATTTCTGGGCACAGATGGATGTGCAATATGAAGTTGTGGCCGTAAAAGTAGTTGTGGACCACATTAGCCTGCCTGATGAGAGTGCCGCCAAGTCCAGAGGTCACAAAGAATGACGCAACAATCCCTACCTTCTGTCTCTCCAATCACAAGCGGTTGCTTGGCATAGCGAGGCTTACGAGGCATGAATGGAAGAATGTTGTGGCATGCACTGGTCTTAGGAAATGTAATAAGTATTGAGTATAATGTCATGAGATTGTTTCAGTAAGTGGTAAGAAGATGCATAGAAGCTTCCTAGCCACACTCCCGTTGACCAGGCGTCAGTGCCTAATCAGACGGTGACGACTATCACAAGTCGTGCACGTAACGGCAAGGGTTTGGCTAGGGGACACAAGGCAAAGTGTCTGAATGTTTCATAAGCATTTGTAGAGAGGGATAACAAATGACAGGTCCATGGCATAAACACCTGCCGCGGGGCACAGCGGGTGTCGCATGCGACGGTCCAAGAGCTGTCCTAAAACCGGCCCAAAACCACTGTTTTGGCCGCAACTCTGCGCACACATGTCAGAATGCTGCGCCGTCTGAACCTAGACGTGCAGAATCTTGAGCCGGACGCTACGACTGGTCACACGCACAAGTCCGGCATCAATCTGTGGAAGGACAATGCAAAACATGCAAATCAGCCTCAAGAGCCTGTCCACCGAAAAAACTCTAGCGTCTCCAGAAAAACTGCAGAGTACCCCAACAAGCACCCGGGACGTCATGGCAGCCGCCTGGTGGCTGCTGGCGGGTGAATCCACCAACCATCAGTGCTCCGGCGCCAGCTGGGCCCGCATCAGGGATCTACACGAGCATGGACACGGCCGAGTGGTCACAGTAAGCTGTACAAACGGTCGGAAACAACTCACATCACAACACTCCCCCATGACCCAATGGTACGCATGTCCATACATGTGCAAAAGTGACACATGTGCACAACTAGATGTACTACAGTCCATGCTCACACACCCCACTCTCAGGCAAGGGGCGTAGCCTAACAGAACGAATGGCCACCATGAACTTTCCACGCGCAAGCGCCTTGGTCAAGAAGTCAGCCCGTTGCATGTCCGTGCCGACCCAGATGACAGAGATCACTTGTCGCTCCACAAGATCACGCACAACGTGATGCTCAACAGCAATTTGCTTTGTGCATGCATGAAACACACCAGAGTTGTGTACGATAGCAAGAGCACTCTAGTTGTCACAGCGTAGAACAATGCAGGACACAGATTGACGCAACTCAAGAAACAGACGCTGCAGCCACACCGCCTCAACAGGCCCAGCCCCCAGAGCAACATACTCAGCCTCTGATGAGCTACATGCGATACAACCCTGCTTGCCAATGCGCCACGACACAACGGTGCCACCAAGCAGGAATACGTAGCCTGTCCGGCTGCGCCCATCAGGACTCCACGCCTCGTCGCTATCTGTGTAGCCGTCGACTACTACCGACCACTACCGTCGAAAGCAGAGTCCAAGGTACAGTGTGGACACCACGTACCGCACCACTCGCATAGCAGCATGAAGGGCTCTTGCCCGAGGACATTGTGAAAACTGTGTAAGGAGGTTGACGGCAAAGGTAATGTCGGGTCGTGTGGTAGTGGCCAAGTACATCAAGGAGCCGATCAGGCGCAAGTACAGGGTCACGTCCACTGTCTCCCCCAGGTCTGCGGGATCATCCACCTTCAGAGGATCCTGCCCGTCAGGTGTGATGGGGGTGGAGGCTGTAGGAACTGCACCCAAGAGGTCAGGAAACCGCTCCCCCACAACATGGACGTAACATACCTGGTGTAACAAGAGTGTCCGTCGCTGGCGATCACGCACGATCTCCATCCCGAGAAACACAGCTGCAAGACCAAGGTCCTTCATCCTGTAGGCAGCCTGGAGAACTGCCTTGGCCTCCTTCACGGCCTCCATAGAAGGAGACGCAATCAAGAGGTTGTCCACGTAGACCAGCATGGTAGTGAAGCCCAGCTGTCCATCTGAGAAAGAGGGTAGGGTCAGCGTCACTCTATACGTAACGGGCACGTGTCAGTGTACAAGTGATCTCCAAGTTCCAGCACCTGGGTGACTGTTTCACGCTGTACAAGGCCTTGCGCAAGCGCCAGACCTTGTCACCGACCTCGAATCTACGTGGCTGGACCTTGTAGATCTCCTCCTCTATGGTGCCATGGAGGAACGCGTTGTTCACGTCCATCTGGTGCAGCTCCCAGTCATGGTGAGCAACAACCCCGAACAGAGCGCGAGCCGTGGTCATGCGGCCAACGGGTGCAAAGGTGTCAGTGAAATCCGCCCCCTCAACTTGCAAGAACTCCTTGGCCGTCAAGCGAGCCTTGTAGCGATCTACTTTGCCATCAGGCTTCACCTTATTGCGAAAGACCTACTTGGCATGTACAGCCCTCCGCCCATGCGGGAGGTCGACAAGCTCATAGACACCGAGCTCACGGATGCCTCTCAGCTCATCCTCACAAGCAGCACGCCACAGGTCTGCATCGTGAGCTGAGAGTGCCTCCTTCAACGTGCCTAGATCAGGCATTGTCGAGGGAGCGCCCTCGATGGCTAAGACACACGCCTCCGGACTCGGTCTGACCATGACAATGTCGGCTGCGGCGTCGCAAGCGACCAAGATCTCTTGAGAGACTAACTTGTGGCCGACATGACATGCTGGGTGAATCTCGGTGTAGTATGCCTGGACACTCAGGCCAAGGGCCTTCGTGCCGGGCTCGCCACTCTGAACACTACGAGTCGGTCGTCTAGGCATAGGGTCAACAGTCCGCTGAGCTCTAGAGGGCAATGGTCGCAGGCGACCGCCAGGCTTGCGGGAGTACCTCGACGCAGCGCTCGCCTCAGGCTCCGGGGAAGGCTGTTGTGCCAGAGCCGTACGAGGCATGGGTGGATACACGGGAGTGGGTGTGACGGAGGGGACTGACACTGGTAAGGGGTCAGGTGTACCAGAGGGGATCGACACTGGCACCAGTACGGGATCGGGTGTGCCAGAAGGGTCTGACACCGATACAGGATCAGGTGTGCCAGAGGGAAGTGACGCTTGTACGGGATCAGGTGTGTCAGAGGGAACTGGAGCCCGCACGGGATCCAGTGTGGAACAAGGAAGTGGTACAGGATCGGGTGTGTCAGACGGTACGGATGACGGTACGGATGGAACAAGGAAGTGGACCCACAGCCACGATGGCCGGATCGTTAGCAGCCGGAAACCGGTCAGCAGGTGAGGAAGCCCGGCCAGACCCATCCGCAGGTTTAGTCTCCCCCATCCGCCGAGAAGCCACACAGGTAGGAACGTGGTCGGCGGCCAGCGACAGAGTGCTGGACAAGTCGCGGTAGGTGAGAGTCTCAAAGAAGAGAGCATCTCGAGACTCGACAATGCCATGGCGAGCAGGGTCCCAAAACCGCCAAGCCTTTGACCGGGGGGAGATGCCGAGGAAGGAACATATCCGTCCCCGAGGTGAGACCTTAGAAACCTGCTGGTCCTCAGTGTACGAGACACAAGCGAGAGACCCCCAAATGTGAGCAAGACGGAGATCAGCGCGATGGCCGAGCCACAGCTCATACGGCGTGACATGGTCTGAAAGCGGACCATGCGGCAAGCGGTTCCAGACCCACGTCATGTAAGAGAAGCCCTCAAAGGCAAAAGAATCCAGTAGACCACACTCATACCACATAACGCGAACCGCATCCTCCATGGTGCGGTTCCAACGCTCAGACACACCGTTGTGCTATGGTGTAGCAGGGGCGGAGAGCTGGTGAAAGATACCGTGCTCGGCAAAGTAGGCAGCCATCTCGCCCAAGAACTCGCCACCATGATCTGAACGGAATGTGTACTAAGGGTGACGAGACTGACGCTCAGCCATCACAAGCCACAGGCGGACTACCAATGCGGCATTGCTCTTGTGGCGCAAGCTGTAGACCCACCGCATCCGCGTGAAGTCATTAGTCAGGGTGAGAATGTATCGACCCCGATCAGAGAGGGACTTGACTGGGAGAGGGCAGAGAAGGTCCGAGTGAACCAACTCAAGTGGGCGCAGTGCCCGAGAGGAGGAGTCAGGGTAAGAGCAGTGATGCATCTCACCCTGGGCGCAAAAAAGACAGTCGGTCTTGGGCGGCTTCTCAAAAGAAGCTACCTCAAGACCGAGGGCTGGCTGAGTACGAATGAGCTTGGACACAGTGTCCGAGATCACATGGTAGAGGCGACGGTGTAACAAGCGCTGNTCGAGGAAGTCCGCTGTGCGTGCGCCGCCTGGAGGCCGCGCATGATCCGAGTCCAGTCAAGTGGCTGCTCACACTCTGTGTAGCGGTGAGCGCCTCCACACTTGTAGCAGTGGACAGAACGTCCACTGCCACTACTCGCCGGCTGCTACTGCTGTTGTTGTCCCTTTCCGTGTCGTTTATTCCCCTTCTTTCCCTGTGCGGCCGCTGCAACGCCCTAAGTGTGGCCGCTCGGAGTAGAGGAGGAGGAGGAGGATGCGGTCGAGGTGGGACTGGTGAGCAGGGACAGAGGCGTAGGAGGCGTCGCAGTCACTACTGCAACCAGTGGACTCTGCTGATGAGTGACGGCAGCCTCATGAGCCGATGTGGCCTGGATGAAGTAGCGATGGGCCCAAGGAAGCAGCTGTAGTGACTATGACAGCTCAGAGAGAGCCACACGATCGAAGCCCGTAAAGAGCTTCACGTGGTCCAAATGCACTCCCATCATGATGGTGTCGAGCGCCCACAAATGCGTCCCGCCACCAGTCCCAAGGCGCGTGTAAAGGCGCATCGCGTGCCTCCAGTAGTCAGCTGCGAGCTCTGTGGGGCCCTCGCGGAGGGAGTGAAACTCACGTAGTCGGGCCGCCCTCGTGGCATGGGTCTCCGCAGCGAGAAGTGTCAGGGCCAGCTCCCAGCCCTGATGCGGATCTGCTCCAATCCCGGTCCCGGTATGACCGAGGAAAGGACGGAAGTCGATCACAGTCTCCCGTGGCATGGCGTAGAGGAGACCCCGCATCGCTCTCGCTGCTGTCTGGGCCTAGTGAGCGTCGCGGGTCTGGTACTGGCTGTGGTAGTACGGCCAGACACCCTCAGAATCGGCCCACACCTGAAACAGGCTCTCCTAGCAATCGAAGCCCTTGTCACTATCGTAACGGGGTGGAGGTGTCTCAAAGTCCTTCGGTTGCCGCTCCGTGGGGAGGGCGACCTCAGGCTCAAGAGATGGTGGGCGGGGTATGGGGAGCCCACCAGTGAGGGAAACACCACCAAAGGTGAACGGTGCTGAACGACGTGTCTGATCCTGACGGTGAGAAGGTGGTGGAGTGGGAGGCTGTGATCCCAGACGTAACTCACGAATGCGCTCCTCAAGCACACGAATCTCGTGCTCGCGTGAGTCATCCTCAATCTCCTCCTCGTCCCAAGTGTCCACCTGTGATGATCATTGCTGAGACCGCCGCACTATGTAGGGTGTACACTGCTGAGCGGATGGTGCAGCTCCAGTAGACTCTCCAGGTGTCTGCTGTGAAGCCATCGAACGGCCCCGCAGTAACTCCGTGATCTCCTGCAACGCATCGGATTGCCTCTGCTGCTGCTGGCGCATCTCGTCCTGCGACCGACGAAGCTCATCAATCATGTGGGACTGCGACCGCGGGCTCACAACGCCCGAAGAGGAGGAAGAGGGATCAGCGGGTCCTTTGTCCTTGTCACGGACCGGCGCCATCGCAGTGCTCAGTATGGGGCTGAGCGTAAAAAATGCTCCAAACAAGAAACTGACAGCGTTTCTTGAGGATTTGAGACGCTGGCAATTTTTGACTGTCCCGCCAAAAGTTTGGCTAAGTATGGTGCTGACGGCCAGAAATTGAAGTGCTGAAATTTAAAAATTTCAGCACTTAAAATTAAACGTTGTCCAAATCAAGCGAAATTTGGACCACAGAGGCTCCTAAATGTGCTGAACATGGTGGTGAAATTTTCGGTCGCAAAAAGTTAGAAAAAGTGGCAAAACGTCACTTTTCACTGTTCTGCCCGAATTTCAGCAGAAAACAAATATGCGTAGCACTTCAGTCTTTGCTGGTGGCGACACAGCACAAAACTGAGCGTGAATAGTAGCTCTAGAGAGCTTGAGAGAAGAGCTTTCCAACGCACCCTCAAACGCTGAAACGGCGTTCGTTTGAAGCCAGGGCAAGCTCATGCCGACGGGGAGGTGGTGGCTGACGCGATTTTCGTCTGCGCCTCCTCCACGTCCGTGCGGCTTCTAGGAAGTTGCACGGACAGGGGCAGCGGTGGCGCACGCTGCTGTTTTTGCTGCTACTGCTGCTGCCGTTGAGCTTGACGGCAACGGCCTCAAGCCACTTTGGCGGCTATTGTTGCTGATGTTTCTGATGCCG